>SKCR01021144.1:0-190439 GCA_019454045.1 Zanthoxylum bungeanum
CAAGGGTCCGAGCGACCGAGTGAGCACACCTTTTTTATACCCTAATGTACGTGCCAATGAGTGATGGTTATCATCACATAACGATCCATCGCCTTGAGTGAAAGTGACTTCACGATACATGACTCCATCAGGGTAAGAAGGGTATGCAAAATATATGAGACTTGGGTAACCAAAGCCAAATCCACAGACACTACAAGGCATTGTTTCGGGATTGATTCTCTATCCTCAGTGGAGTTACCATCTGTAGGAGTGAAGCGGGGTTTACCGCTATGTCTATGATGCTCAGAGACCACGACACTGCTGGGCTCACAGCCTGTAGAGAGTACAGAGTAGCCCGCGGGTGACTAAACCGGAGAATTAAGGAGTCGCCACCCAGCGTGAACTGGGAAATATTTAAGGTCGCATTCACCCCTCGCAAGGGAAGACCTCAAACCGTTGGGTTCAGAATGGTCCTTTACTTATGCCAGTATAATGGACGGGTTCACACAATGGTATAGCCAAGTCTTAATGCAATTCATGCAAAAAAAAAGCGAATAAAAACATATTAACATACCCAATCAAAATAATAATCACAATAACATAGTTCCAAGAGTACATTAAATTTAAGAAGTACAAGATGCAATAACGAAAACTATAATAAATAAAGATAGGCGGGAAAAGCATCGATAAATAAATAGCAAACAAAAAGGGGTTAATCACGCACATATGAATATTTCCCGAGTGGTACGTGGAGTTGTATCCCAAGTACAGACCGCACTACCGTCCATTCGGATTCGGCTACGGAATTTACGTCTGGGTTTCCATCCGATATACCGCAAGGGATAATAACACACATCAACATTAATGCAATGTAAAATAAAAAATAGACATAAAATAATATAATAATGCATATGCGGATAATCACCAACATGAATGAATAAAATAAAATGGGCAAAATAATAAAATAACGATGAAAAGATAAATAACAAAATAAATTTGAAATAATAAAATAACGATGAAAGTGAATAAATAAATAAAAAATGATAGCACTAAATAGATAAAAAAAAATAACAAAATGCCGAAGAAATAAAAGATGTGACCAGAAATTTGGCTGTCTTTAATGTAGGAGTTCGCATACTTGGCTGTACGTATTTCACCTCCAGTCAGGCATGCAGCGTCCAGAACTACAAAAGAAATATGGTAAGGTTGCCCTCAGGTCTTACCTTTTAAGTTACTTTCTTGGAAGTGCGTTAGGTCGTTGCTGGAAGGATCTATTTCTGGTTGCTGTTTTTGCTCTTTTCTGTTTGTTGTTTTTACTGTTTCACTGGTTGCTATTTTTGCTGTTTCACTAGTTGTTGTTTTTACTATTTTCTGGTTGCTGTTTTGGTTGTTTTTTGGGGCCGTTTTTGGTTATTTTTTTGCTGCTGTTTTGGTTATTTTTGGGCTGCTATTTTGGTTATTTTTTGGCTGTTGTTTTGGTTGTTTTTGGCTGCTGTTTTGGTTGTTTGTTTGCTATTTTGGTTGTTTTTTTTTATGCTATTTTGGTTGTTATTTTGGTTGCTATTTGGTTATTTTTTGCTGCTGTTTTGGTTTTTTTTTTTTTTTTTGCTGGTGTGGTTTGTTGTTTATTTTTGATTTTTTGGTGGCTATTTTTGGTGATTTGGCTGGTTTTGGTGGCTATGTTGGTTTTTGGTTTTGGGTTATTTTCTTCTGTTATTTTTTTGGTTCAGGGTTGTGTTTCTCAGTATTTCAGGGCTGTGTTTGTTCGGTGTCTCACGGTTGTATTTGTGTGTAGTTTCGGTGGTAAAAAAAAGAAGAAGGGAATCGTCCAAGGTTTAGGGTTTTTCTTTGTAGTTGACGCCCAAGGTAAGAAAAGAGAGTCCCCAGGGTTTTCAAGTTGTTCACGCCCAAGCCTTCTCACTTTGATGATTTGGTGTCCCTTTTATAATGTTTTGAAAGGATCTCACTTTGATTTGGGGAATATATTATTTTGGGATACAATCTTATATATTTGGTGATGAAAAAATCACAAATCTAGTTAAATTGGATGGGATCCCCAAAATCTCACTAAATGGGAAAGTGATTTGAGAGGATTTTAGCATGTGGAATACATGAGATTTCATATCTTATTAAATTGGAAGGTGTTGATAAGAGGATTTGCACATGTGAATTGCATGAGATTTTCTTCTTTTGGGCGTGCATGATATCTTTTTGTGCCTTGGGCGTGTTGATGCATGGGCTTTGTGTGGTGTTTTGTGTGTGGATGGATTTGGGCCGAGGCTGAGGTTTGAAACAAAAACTGACTAAGCGAATCTGAGGCTTGCTAGTGAGTCCGAGTCCGATGAGGGGCTAATTTTAGAGGTTTTCTTTCCTTCCGGCATTCGTTTCCTGCAACTTCCGTAATTTTTCAGATAGTGCCTCCATACGAGGCTCATCATCGGGCTCATGCAAAAATACAGTGTCTACAGAGGGCAATTTCGGGTAAACGCAGCGGAACGCGGAAAATCAAAATTTTCCGATTTCAATAATTTTTCTTGGGCAATTAAAATAAACTAATTTATTTTAATTACTCAATACTTAAACACTGAAATTTTTACCCAAAAATCAGATTTTTTATTAATTACCGATTAGCCTCTAAACTTTATATTTTGATCATTTTAGTCCTAATTTGTCTAATACAAATTTAAGTGAATTCAAATCACTACCAAAATGATTTATACATGTCTAATACATGAAAATACAAATTGCAACCCAAGAAACCAATATTCCCAAAATTGCCGAAAGTTCCATGGATTTTCAAGTTTGATCAATTTGGTCCAATTTGTTCAAAATAACTCAAGATCAAATCCAATCAACACAAAATTTAATATACATCATATATACATCATTATATAACACATATATGAAAAACCCCAAAATTGGAAAGGGTTATGAACCCTAATTTCTCAAAATTGTCCAATTGATCAATTAACACCATATTAGCCAAATTCAATACTTTAAATCAATCTTTACTACACCAAAAAAGTCTCATCATCATGAAACAGATCAAGAACAATTCTAGGTTATTAATGAGTGGCTTAGTAACTCTAGAATGACAACTTGATTATCAAATAATCAAAAGAATACTTAATTACTCCTAATAAGCATTCTTTAAAGATCACACATGCTAACATCTTTCTACCAAGTTTCCAACCATCAAATTACATGCACAAAAGAGTACAGAAAATTCTAAGCTACATATATTGAATCCTACAGTCATAGAAATATTTTTCATGTTGAAGAAAGTAAGAAAAACTTACAAAAGCTCAAGTTTGGTCTTGTTTCTTCACTTTTCTCTCAACCCTTTTCTTTGTAATACTTGGTAACTTGAATTATAAAACAAAAAATATAAACAAAAACTTATATATTTTCCTTGTAATTGCCAAAAATTAGGGAAAATATTAGCCAAGTATTTTTCAATTTTTTGTTTCAGTTAAATTAAATGGAAAATGATTTAATTAAACTTGTGGTATATAATCATTAAACTATTTAATAAGATTACCAAATGTTCCAATTAAATCAAGTCATTTAATCCAATAAGAATTGGCCATTTGTTTACTTTAATCAAGTAACTAGATATTTATTATTCAATTAATTTAATCATTTAACATTTAAATAATTAAATAATTAAATACAAATATCTTAAATATATGTATTATATTTACATTAAATAATAAAAATACATATATTAATTATATATGTCAAATATCACAATTTGACATTTAACAAATGACCAAAAGATCCCAATCGCATGTGTTATCATTTAACCGTTAAACATCTTATAAATAATCAGTATTATTCATAAAAGTTGCCCTAGTGCTCTACGAGTATATTTCATTAGTGAGACTCTCTAGGTTCAGGAATATCTATCATGAAATCCAATTTCGTGTCCATAACCTACCCACCCGTAAATTATGACGAACACGGATAAAATATCTGAGCCATACAGGTCGAGGTCATCGCATACGTATAATCACTTCGTCACATGTATCAAGATTATTCCAAAGATTTAGATATAAATGTCAAATCTCTATAGATATAATCATGTCGACGTTTCTATTAGTAATCTCTTAATAACACTTAGAATTCACTTCTACAGTGTACCACGGGCCCATGGATTTTAACAGATTACTAATTCCATATTGAATACATATGCTCTGTACAAAAAAAACCGACGGATCCTATCTTGATACGCACATAATATCCTGAGTATCAGTCCACACCCAACGAACAGATAGAGGTCTGATCTAAATAGATCGGTGACGTGACTGCCATCAAAGTATAGATGATAACTCATATATCCACAGTGGTATCTCAAGTCAAAGAATCATTATGCTCAATCAACCCGAGAAGATTCTTATTGTCGTTGGTGTACCATCTATTAAGAATCTTCGGTGAGTCATTCAGTGTTTATTCGATATAAACACCTACATGTCTATACAAGTTTCCCGAGAATCATGGTTTATTGAGAAATCATTGGAATCCAATATTCCAATATACGACTAAAGTACCGGTCTCAGCGGGTTTACTTACTGAGCATGTAATTGTAAGCCCTAACCAGGAACAGTTAAAGAATGATACTTTTATGATACTACTCAATGACAGTTGCGACGCTTTTGCAACTGTATCATAACCAATCACTCTAAGGTCATTTATATCTTTACCATATAATGAAGAAGTAATATTAAAGAGAATGTTCATTTTATTCCCTAATAAAATATTTATAAGTGTATTTACAGGGAAATACATAAGAAATTGGCGCTTAGAGTACCAACCCTAACAAGTGTACCGTTGGTTCCAGGGTAATGTAGAGAACACCCGGGGAATATAAAATTGTGGCTTGATGCCTAAGAGTAATAAGGTGAAATTACCTAGAGTGGTCATAGGAATGAATTATAACGTGAAGTGGAAATAATTCTGTTTGCGACAGTTGAGTATCGAGACAATTGAGAAGCTCATGACAGAGCAAGTGACCCAGAGTTGAGTGTGAGAATGAGATAGTTGCTAGTGATATGAGAGCAATTGTGTTATCCCAGAGGGCACTAATGAGAAATTAGCTCCGCCATAAGCTAATTGGTTGTGTCTGTTCTTCTTCGGGAGACTCAGTGGGCTACACCGATCGTCTTGAGGTGGAAAAGATAGGCATAGGGTCAAGGTGAAGAGAACAAACGACCTGGTTAACTCAAAACAAGTGTGACCATTGATGCCTTATCGAAATAAAATCCATTCACATACATGTGTTTGGCATCTTTTGTGTAAAAGTTATGAAATTGGAAATGAAAATTTGCGCACAAGAACGTGTATAAAGTAGTGACTGAAATCAGAAGCACTCATACACGAGAGTTTGTATGGAGTTGCGACTGAGACTGGACACTAAAACTAGTACACAATCGCGTGTGTGTAGTTGTTCCACATATAATGACGGGGGAGTATTAGAAGCTACATGGGCAGTGTGTCAGGTTGGTGAACCAACCATGTGTAGAAGCTTGTGCCGAAGTGCCTAAGTTGAGCCAATATATCATAAATAAAGACTTGTATGTAAGAGTGTATATGATGTTGTTATGTTTCGATATCATGTGCCCAATTAACTATAAAATTCGTATAATGTCACTAAACTTGGACATGTAATTCCATTCTTTGGCATATAAATGCGTTTGCAATTTCTTATTCTTGTGTCTTGTTTATAAGAATTGAAGGAGATTTGTAAATAAACACAGTTTGAGGAAGCTCCTAAGTTCATCCATCATCGAGGACGTCAATGAATGATACGGGGGAGAATGTCATGATCCCAGTTTAAGATCAAATATAACTTGATTAACCCTTGAGTTATTCCATCATCGAGGATGATGATGAATGAAGTGGAGGAGAATGTCACGGTCCTACCATAAGGATAGCACATTCAACCACTTTGTAAATGAGCTAATATTTCGGGACACCAGATCAAGTTCATTTCTAATCAAATATATCTCCCATAGGATCTTGTAATGGATAGATTTCATTTATGTGGTCCGATTCAGAAGTTTGCATGGATATTTAGAAACATGCTCGCTTGCCGCTAGCCACTAGCCTAGTTGTATATCGTTGTAAAAGAGCTTATGTTTCGGAGTGCTGGATTGAGCTCCCTCCAAGTCGTAAGTAACTCTCATGGGCATATGTACTAGGGAGATTGTAGGCATTGCATTTTTGCATATAAGTCCCGATGATGAGCCTCGTGTGGAGGCACTACCTTTTAAGTCGTGGAAGTCGCGAGAAACAGAGGTCGGAAGGAAAAGTCAGAAATCAATACCTTGTTGGATTTAATTCGTTTGTTTAGCTTGGGGTTTGCTCGTTGGACCTCTGTTTTAAAAACTTAACATTGGCCCAAAAACCCCCGCACCCATCCAAAGCCCATTTCTCCTAAGCCCAATCCAAAATAATTAAACCATTTAAAAAAAAAGCAGGTCACAAATTAAATTAAAATCAATTAAATTGAAATTAAATTAAATTAAATCCAATTAAAATCCAATTAAAGTAAATTCCTAATTTAAGCAAATCTCTTGCTAAATTAAATAAATCACCTACCTAAATAAAACAAATCAAATAAAATCAAATATATCATCTTCCTAATCAAGCCAAATCATGTCCCTAATTAACTAGATACTTTCCTTGTGATATACTAATTATGAGATATCACCATTGATTGCATGATTCCCTTCCTATTCACACAAGGAGAACCCTAGCCTTTGCTTATAAAAAGAGACACAAACTCAACCCTTGACTCCCCCCTAGCTAGATCCATACGGCACAAACAATAAACAAAGAATAATAAACCATAAACAAAGCATCATCTCGCCTCTCTCCTCCTTCTACCTCTCACGAACTACCCTCATTCAAAACAAGCAGCTCACGTCTGCCTTGACCAGCAACCCTTCACGCTCAAACCTTCAGGCTTCACGGATCTCTACACCTATCTCATCAACTCACAAATAAAGTCCCTCTCTCGCTCAACCGAACCCTAACTTTCATGATCCTCAACTCTCAATCTCATTCGACACAGCAACCAGTCTCTCCCTATCTCATTCAACAACACAATACACCTTGACACCTTCACGACACTCTTCTAACTGCTCATGGCCTCCCTAACAAACTCATGCACTGCCACAAAGACACACACGTCCCTCTCTCTCATTAAACACACTTCATACAACACACTAAACAAACACCAATAAACCCCTAAGCCGAGAGCAACTCATCAAACAAACCAGATCACTCACACCAGTGACGCAACCAACAGACAGCCATAAAACCCTAGTAGCCCTCACCAATAAAACAAAAAAACAATTCTCTACCTAAACCGAACACAAACAGCCCTTGAATCACCGAAACACACCCATGTAACACCCCATTAATTCACCAAAAATCACAGCTCAAAACAGTCCCTGCAACCACCCTGAAACTACACTCATATCACCGAAATTTTGCCCTGAAAAATAGTCCCAAAAAACCTCCAAAATAGTCCCCGAATACCGCAAACAGTAACCAAACACAGTGACTAGAAAATACAGCAAAAATAATAGCAAAACGGAGCAAAAACAGCAGCCCAAACAGCAAAACAGTGAGGAAAAAACATGAACCAGCGAACCGGAAGAGTTGCAGAGTGTTAGCCCTTCCGACGGCCTAGTGGCGCACTTTCAAGGGTCGACATAAAAGGTTAGGACTGAGGGCACCTTTCTTATTTATTCTCATTCATCTTTTAATTATTTATTGAATTTCCTTCGCATGAGAGTCGTTGGTTAATGTGTGTTGTGGCCATTGGATGAATGGAAAATGTGTCGTCTCTTATGGTATATCGGATGGAAACCCAGACGTAAATTCCGTAGCCGAATCCGAATGGACGGTAGTGTGGTCTGTACTTGGGAAACAACTCCACGTACCACTTGAGCAAACGACACCTCTTTCACTTTATTTTATCTTGTTTGTTTATTATTCACATTTTATATTCCGTCTTTTACTTTCCGCATGTTACTTGCTTGTGTATTGATGATATAGTACGCATGGGCTTAGTATGTTGGTCTAAAGGTTCTCTATTTGGGGAAGAAAAGTCTAAAAGGCTACCTTTACGAAAATACTTTGCCGCGTCGGACGAAGTGTGTTTGATTGAATGTGAGATATATTTAATCGAGTATACGAAGTCCTATATTGTTGTCTTTACTTTCTATGCATTGTGATGTAATACGCATGGACTTAGTTTGTTGGTCTAAAGGTTCTCTATTTGAGGGAAGAAAAGTCCAAAAGGCTACCTTTACGACAATACTTTGTCACGTCGGACGAAGTGTGTTTGATTGAATGTGAGATATGTTTAATCGAGTATACGAAGTCCTATATTGTTGTCTTTACTTTCTCTGCATTGTGATGTAATGCGCATGGGCTTAGTATGTTGGTCTAAAGGTTCCCTATTTGAGGGAAGAAAAGTCTAAAAGGCTACCTTTACGACAATACTTTACCGCGCCTTTTATTATTCCGTTATTTACTTTTTGTATGTCATCTCATTGCATAATCATGCATCATATTGCAAGGCGCATGGGAAATCAAGTTGGATTAAAGGTCCTCCATTTCGAGAGATGAAAAGCCTAAGGGCTACCTTTGCCACGATGTTTTGCCGCGCCGGACAAAGCACGTTCGATTGAACGTAGATACGTTCAATCGGACACTTGAAGTCCTATATAGATGTGGGCATTTATTGCATCTCTCTTCTTTCACCTCTATTGCCTATCTTCTTTTGCATCGCATCATGGCACATTTATTTTAGTGTATAATTGCCTCTTTAATTATCTTTTTACATTATGCACTTAATTGCCTCTCTTTAATATGCATTCTTGTACAATTATTGTTTATTTGCGTCTATATGTTTATCAATATCATGTGTTCATGAAATTATATGCTTGTCGTTATTCCAATTTATTTTTTATGCATGAACTTAGAAGTAGACTATCCTTGGAAATATATGTTGCTTAGGCTTGGTTAGATTATTGCACAAATCCTTTCATTACAAGTGGCATAAGTAAGGGACCATTCCGAACCCAATGGTTTGAGGTCTTCCCTTGCGAGGGGTGAGTGCGGCCTTAAATCATTTTCCCGGTTCACTCCGGGTGGCGACTCCATGTTATTTCTCCGGTTTAGTTCCCCTGCGGGCTATTTCGTACTCCCGACTAGGCTGCGAGCCTGGAACAGCGTCGCCAATTTCTGTGTCCTACAGTCTAGCGACTCCACTGGGGACAGAGAATCGGCCCTAAAATAGTGTCTTGTAATGATTGAGATTTGTGCTTTAGTTAACCGTGTCTATAGTGGGTCGATGGGGTTTAATCAAAGGCATTGTTAAGGCTAGGTGATAGTTTTGTGTCTTCCTTCATTCACTACATTTCTATAAGGAAAATTTGTGAAGGCACCTAGATAATCATTACCCGTATCTCGTTGTGACAGACTAATTTTGAGGACTTGTTGTTTATTCCTGTCACCAAGGCGATAAGAGCCTAAGAGACTTGGGTATTTAAGAGCGTTCGCTCCACCCTCTCTTTGGGGAATCTACAATGGGAAATCCATTTGACAGTTAGTCACACACCATAACTCGTTGGCACATACTTTAAGGTATAAAAAAGGTGCGCTCACTTGGTCGCTCAAACCCTTGAGTGGGGAGTCCTAGTTGTGGGCAATCCTTCGTCAGCGGGAGCCTTTGTCCGCACTCCCGTAAACCCATATGTAGACCATAGTTGTATAACCAATAGAAACTGTTTCCTAGTGCTTGTGTTTAGGGACCATCATCATTTGGATTCAGTTGGACTTCTTGTCAGAAATGCGAACTTGTTGGGCCATTTAAACTGGGATGAGTTCGTATCTTATGAAAATTGGGCTAAAAGTTTCTAAAATGCCGATGGGCCATCCTGTGTTTGGGCCCCTTATCATTTGAAGTTGTTTAGCCATGTTATCGCAAAGGTGTAAACCTGTTGGGCCTTTTCAACTAGGAAAAGTTTGCACCGCGCAATAGATGATTGAATACTTTAAAATGATAATGGGCCAGCTAGTATAAAATTTTTGATGGGCTTATATATTCCATGCATTGCACGCATACATGCTGATTGAGAATTTTAAGAGACGCCATAGATTCTCGTTGGGTTAGGGAAGAAGGAAGACTCACCAAAAGGCTGATAGCAAACATGAGCGGATCAGAGAACGAGGTATCCCGTATGGATCAGTTGGAGACCAGTCTCACCAAGATTACTGAACAGTTGCAAGCCTTGACTACTGCTATGGATAATGTGGCTGTGCCCCGTGCTGGGAGAAACTCTGAGAATATGAGGCGTGAGGAGCCTCCGAACAAATTGGGGGATGACATCCTCGCTTTTGATGATGACGTGGCTGAATATGCGGTAAGAAGAATGATTGGGTCTCAGGCAGAATAGCAGAAACTCCGTGATCAGGTGGATTCAGTTACCCGTAAACTGAAGGGTAAGCATGAGGACTTATTGGACTATGAGGCGATGACCTTTGAGGAGCAGCTGCCGGCTCAGTTTAAGATGCCTGACATGGCCAAGTTCAACGGGAATGGGGACCCGAGGGTCCATCTCCGGCAATATGTCTCAGTAATGAGTTCAGTGGGTCTGTCACAACGCCAAGTTCAGAAAATGTTTGGGATGTCGCTTGAGGGGGCACTTGTAGTGTGGTACCATAACCTTGAAAAGGTTAAGGAAGATTGGAGGGAACTGGCAGAAGCCTTTCTGAAACAGTATGTTACAGTCTTGGAGATTGACTTGTCGCTCCGCGACTTGGAGAACACCAAGCGGAAGTCGGAGGAGAGCTTCAAAGACTATGTGGATCGCTGGAGAAGCCAGCTTCTGAAGATGCAGAATCGGCCTTCGGAGAAGGACCATATCAAAATGATCATCAAGGGCAGCAAGCCCTCTATTTATGATAAGCTGAGGAGGATGACTTCGATGATTGCTGATTTTTGACAGTTGAGAGAGACTGTTATGGATATTGAGGAGGAAGAGGCTGAGAACAGAAAGTTGTATGGCCAGCATAGAAGGACTTTTGGGGGGCCTTCAGAGATCAAGCCTGCTACTGCTGAGATCGCTACCGTCAGAAATAGGCGATTCTCCAATCTTGGTAGACCTTTGTCTAAGGTACTTGAGAAGTTGAAAGGCTAAGGACTCCTGAAACCTTTAGAGTCTAGACCAATTCCAAACCCTGTGCCACACTACTTCGACTTGAACCAATACTGCCACTTCCACCAGCAAAAAGGCCATGACACTGACAACTGCCCCCGCCTTAGGCATGAAATCCAAAACCTCATCGATGCTCATAAAATACCCGACCCAGAAAAAGAACAACCCAATACACATAGAAATCCCTTACCTAACTATCACTCTGTTCAACAACCCACCTACATGATCAACTCTGGCCTACCCGAAACCTTTGTCCTCTAAACTCTCAACCACCAAGCTTCTCACATGGGGATAGGAGATGGCAGTAGTGAAGAACCATAGGCTGAGGAATAAGACAATGCCGCAGAAGATGAAGTTGTTTTCCCTGGTTTATTTGATTACAATCATGCATTTTGATAATAAAGACATTGATTTTGCCTACTTATTCGAGTTTTTCCTCAATAGATAAAGCATTAGTCCGATGATGAAAATGTTTGCTTTAGGATAAAACCTTAGAAACGATGAGTGCGAGATGTGCTCTCATCCGATATTTTGAGTGGTTGATCTCGGCCAAGACTCTCGGGCACTTAATTACAGGATCTTAGCAGTAAAAGCCTGAATAATCGACAAGATGACTAGTTGAAGAGATAACGGATCAGTGAATGACCGTTTTCCTAGATGTCCATCCTGGTTTACTTATGTTACGATATGTGATATGGTTGGAAATAAAGAAAAAGTCTATGCAATGAAAAGAAAAAAAAATAAACCGCATATAACCGATAAGCGTGAAGCTACCTATGGACGAGTATTAGGACCACCATGAGGAAAAATGCTACCTTAAAGGGAAGGTGTGTCAAAAAAAAGTTCAAAGTGAAAAGAAAAAGACAAGAGAAAAAAGAAGAAGACCATATCATGTTGAGTGCGACGAAGTAATCACAGAGTGTGATCAAGACATCTAGGTTGGTTAGACCCACTGACCCAATTCTCCGAGACAAAATCATGGAGTCGGCTTACTTAAGGATTAAACTGCAAAAGAGCCTTGGCACACACACACTAGGAGTCTAGTTCAGATCACTCATTCAGACGATCAGATCTGAGTGTATTAAGTACTTTGAAGGTTCTCTGGTTTCGATGCGAAGCATCCGTTGAGGACGAAAATATATTTAGCTATCAGGATTATCTCGTGAGAGGCAGTACAGTATGAACCATCAGATTGTTGGTATCAGTTTTGGGGATGAGTCTCGGGGGGCGAGTCCCACATCAGTATCAGTCTGGGGGCGAGGCCCACATCAGTATCAGTCTGGGGGCGAGGCCCACATCAATATCAGTCTGGGGGCGAGGCCCACATCATTATCAGTCTGGGGGCGAGGCCCACATCAGTATCAGTCTGGGGACGAGGCCCACATCAGTATCAGTCTGGGGGAGAGGCCCACATCAGTACCAGTTTGGGGCCGAGGCCCACATCAGTATCAGTTTGGGGGCGAGGCCTACATCAGTCTTAGTTTGGGGGCGAGGCCCACATCAGTGTCAGTTTGGAGACGAGACCCACATCATCATCAGTTTTGGGGATGAGTCCCAGGGTCGAGGCCCCCATCATCAGCAGTTTTGGAATGTCACATCACATGATCTACTTTGACACAGTCCAAGAAGCGGAGAACAGAAAGCTAAGCCAAGACTGGGGGCAACCAGTCAACCACCCCGCGAATAAGGGATTTATCGAGAACTTGAGCGATGAGACTAAAAGAGGACTGAACAATGACCAGTAGGAGGAAACTATAAGCAGACCCAAGGGGCAACCAAAGACAGTTATAAGAGGAGGACACCGGGAGAACTGGCAGAAGACCTAACCCAACAGAATAAGAAATTCATTCATGCATGCATGCATACACGTAACGCACTTGCCTCCTTTTTGTGTTTTGTTTTGTATTTACAGGTTTCAACGAATAAAAAAGAGAAAACAGAAAATGCAAACCCAGGAAATAAAACCCACAATCCATAATCCAGGGAACAAGACCCTCAACTTAAATCGGGAACAAGACCCACAATTCAGGGAACAATACCCTCAACTTAAATCAGGAACAAGACCCTCGGGAACAAGACCCACAATTCAGTGAACAAGACCCTCAACATAAATCGGGAACAAGACTCGCAATTCAGGGAACAAGACCCTCCACTCAAATCGAGAACAAGACCCATGGGAATAAGACCCCACAATTCAGGGAACAAGACCCTCAAACCCACGGGAACAAGACCCACAATTCAGGAAACAAGACCCTCAACTTAAATCGGGAACAAGACCCACATTCAGGGAACAAGACCCTCAACTCAAATCGGGAACAAGACCCCACAATTCAGGGAACAAGACCCTCAAACTCAAATCGGGAACAAGACCCACAATTCAGAAAACAAGACCCTCAGCTCAGATCGGGAATAAGACCCACAGGAACAAGACCCACAATTCAGGGAACAAGACCATCAACTCAAATCGAGAATAAGACCCACGGGAACAAGACCATAACTCAAATTGGGAACAAGACCCACAACTTAAATCAAATTGGGAACAAGACCCACAACTCAACTCAAATCGGGAATAAGATCTTCATCTCAAAAGTAAAAGTTTAGGAATGAACCCTGGGGTCGTAGCACCTCACCATCATATCAAGTCAGTTCGAAGCAACAGGCAAGTCAAGCGGCAGCTGGCGAGATAGGTAAGTAAAAACGCATGCATAACTTTGATAGGATTGTCACTGTCACACACTGCACAAGTCCCATCAAAGTGGGGGTGACTGTAGGCATTGCATTTTTGCATATAAGTCCCGATGATGAGCCTCACGCGGAGGCACCACTTTTTAAGTCGTGGAAGTCGCGAGAAACGGACGTCGGAAGGAAAAGTCAGAAATCAATACCTTGTTGGATTTAATTCGTTTGTTTAGCTTGGGTTTGCTCGTTGGACCTCTGTTTTAAAAACTTAGCCTTGGCCCAAAAACCCATGCACCCATCCAAAGCCCATTTCTCCCAAGCCCAATCCAAAATAATTAAACCATTTAAAAAAATGCATGTCACAAATTAAATTAAAACCAATCAAATTAAATTAAATCCAATTAAAATCCAATTAAATTAAATTCCTAATTTAAGAAAATCTCTTCCTAAATTAAATAAATCACCAACCTAAATAAAACAAATCAAATCAAATCAAATATATCATCTTCCTAATCAAGCCAAATCATGTCCCTAATTAACTAGATACTTTCATTGTGATATACTAATTAGGAGATATCACCATTGATTGCATGATTCTCTTCCTATTCACACAAGGAGAACCCTAGCCTTTGCTTATAAAAAGAGACACAAACTCAACCCTTGACTCCCCCTAGCTAGATCCACACGGCACAAATAATAAAAAAAATAATAAACCATAAACAAAGCATCCTCCCGCCTCTCTCCTCATTCACGAACTACCCTCATTCAAAACAAGCAGCTCACGTCTCTCTTGACCAGCAACCCTTCACGCTCAAACCTTCAGGCTTCACGGCTCTCTACAACTATCTCATCAACTCACAAATAAAGTCCATCTCGCTCAACCGAACCCTAAATTTCATGATCCTCACCTCTCAATCTCATTCGACACAGCAACCAGTCTCTCCATATCTCATTCAACAACACAATACACCTTGACACCTTCACGGCACTCTTCTAACTGCTCACGGCCTCCCTAACACACTCTGTACTGCCACAAAGACACACATGTCCCTCTCTCCCCTTAAACACACTTCATACAACACACTAAACAAACACATGTCCCTCTTTCACTTTATTTTATCTTGTTTGTTTATTATTCGCATTTTATATTCCATCTTTTACTTTTCGCATGTTACTTGCTTGTGTATTGATGATATAGTACGCATGGGCTTAGTATGTTGGTCTAAAGGTTCTTTATTTGGGGAAGAAAAGTCTAAAAGGCTACCTTTACGATAATATTTTACCGCGCCGGACGAAGTGTGTTTGATTGAATGTGAGATATATTCAATCGAGTATACGAAGTTCTATATTGTTGTCTTTATTTTGTATGCGTTGTGATGTAATACGCATGGGCTTAGTATGTATGGACGCTGGTTTTCGCCTGAGGTCCACAATTGAGATTTCGTGAAAGGGGGGCACTGGCGATCCTGCAAAACAAAGATGTAGAGTGAGTGGGAGTACTTGAGCTTCGTAGGGTGCCGTGAGGGCGGTAGATAGCAGGTATGGTGACCTTTGTGAAAGTCCCAAAGCTGTGAGTAAGAGAGCTAGAAGTTGAATCTGTCCCCTCCTCTTGGAGCCTTGCTTCCTCTATATACATGCTCTAGTAACGTGTGCCTTTATTGCCTTTTGATTAATCGTCCGTTGGATAATGGTAACAGTCGACTTCATGAGGAGCTATTACTGCATTGTAGGTTGGAACGGATGGATTATGAATGGCGTTTATGAGCCTGAACGTTATGTGGACTGGAGTAGGGTGAGCCCCGATTATGCTTTGAGCACGTGATATCTCACTGGGCTTGGGCTTAGGCCTCTATACACTTTAAACATTGGGGCTTCCTTTTGAGATAGAAGCTTGGGCCTATAGTAAAAGGACGAAATTGCCCCTGGACCAAATTTGGCCCGTACAGTTTGTCCCCTACTCTCTAAGTCAATGAGTCTTTGGCTTGGAGAGTACTTGACGCACGTGTTGCCTGAGACGATGCCATATTTTGTAGGTGTACTCGAGCGTTGATGCTGCCTATTGATTGGACCAAACGAATGTCAAATTATGAGCTTGACTCTACAATTGTTATTGGGGAAGTACCCAGTGATCCGAGCCAGATGATGGTCGGGATAATGAACTCGACTCTGCTAGATCCATTGGGGAAGTACCCAATCAATTGGACCAGATGGAGGTCAGATTATAAGTCACACGTCATGTGTGTTCCATGTCTACAACTTGACTCGATATGAGTCTATGGGGGATGTCCCCGAATGTCTGGACTTGATGAGGCCAGGAATATATAAGTCATACGACACGTGTAATCCATGTCCAAAAACTTGACTCGACGTGAGTCCATGGGGGATGTCCCCGGTCGACTGAACCAGATGAGGGTTCATGACGTAAGCCATACGACAAGTGTAGTCCATGTCAAAAAAACTTGACTCGACGTGAGTCCATGGGGGATGTCCCTAGTCGACTGAACCAGATGAGGGTTCAGGACATAAGCCATACGACATGTGTAGTCCATGTCGAAAAACTTGACTCGACATGAGTCCATGAGGGATGTCCCCGGTCGACTGGTCTTGATGAGGCCAGGAAGATATAAGTCATACGACATGTGTAAACCATGTCTAAAAACTTGACTCGACATGAGTCCATGGGGGATGTCCCCGGTCGACTAAACCAGATGAAGGTTCAGGATATAAGTCATACGACATGTGTAGTCCATGTCTACAACTTGACTCGACATGAGTCCATAGGGGATGTCCCCGGTCGACTAATCTAGATGAAGATTCAAGATATAAGTCATACGACATGTGTAGTCCATGTCTACAACTTGACACGACATGAGTCCATGGGGGATGTCCCCGGTCGACTAAACTTGACGAAGTCCAGGAAGGTCTCCTGCCTACTGGTCCTACAGCGGAACCAGGAGAGTTTCCATGTTGCCTGGGCTAAAAGAATTTCTAGGTCTTGAGTTGTATGATATTGCCTGTCATATGGGGAACATGTTGGCTGGAACATATAGTCTTATTATTTCTTCAGGAAGACTATTCTTTTATCTTCCAGATTATCCCCAGTCTACTGGATCTTGCAAAGCTTATAAATCAATCTTCATTTTATTAAACCTGATGAAGGTTCATAATTGTTTTCATTTTTCCGGTATTGATGAAAGTTGAGACGTGAGATCATGCTTGCGAAATGGGAAAGAATGCTCAAAAAGCCATGTGACTAGGTTCACGTATGTTGGCTGAAGAAGATTCACGTTACTAGGTATACACATGTCGGCTGGGGAAGATTCACGCTACTGGATGCACATGTTGGGCTGGGGAAGATTCACGCTACATGTTAGCTGGGGAAGATTCACGCTACTGGATGCATATGTTGGCTGGGGAAGATTCACGCTACATGTTAGCTGGGGAAGATTCACGCTACTGGATGCACATGTTGGCTGGGGAAGATTCACGCTACTGGATGCACATGTTGGCTGGAGACATGCAGGTTGGCTGACCGTGCACGATTCATCTCTTTCTATATGAATGGGTGTAGAGTGGGTTCATGTCGAGCCCAATAGCCCTAAGTAAATAGATTGTTTTATCCTTGGGCGTTGGTTGACTATGCATGGCATTCGTATGATCGTGCATGGTTTGTCACCAAGCTTGGAGAATGATGATGCATCATATGTGCCCTCCGTGTCTTCACTCTCCTCAGATGCATTCTTGGTGGTTTCAAACTCGGTAGTCGTGTGCTTCTCGTGATGTACAAATGTCCAGAATGGTTAAGGACTTACCCTTGTTCTGCAACTAAGTAAACAATTTGGAGTAGGCTAAGTTTCCTTTACTCCCGGATGCCTCTTTCGACTCAATCCAGTAAGTCCAGGGAGCCGGTTGATTCGGCTGAATGATGATCCCGGTGAGTCGACTGAATAATGATCTCGGTTGGTATTTGATTACTGCGTGGTTCCCAATCTACTCTTTCAGATTTTGGCAGCTTGTTTGCAATGACCGATGTGGGTTTTGTTTTGTCTTTAGCTCTTTTTATGCTTCTCCAGAAATGAGCGATGTGGGATTTTTAGCTTGTTAGTGTCTTGGCCTTCCTTAGTGTTGTTAAAACCATAGGTGAATTTATCGAATTCGGTAGTGTCAGAGCTGAGAGTATAGAGCACGATATTAAGGTTGGATTAGTAATCGTTATTTCTGGTGAAAGTTATGTCATTGGAGTAAATATGATATTCGTATACAGAGGTGGCATTTGTGAGGCTGATTAGAGAGCTTATAAACATGGAGAGAAACATAATTTTTTTTTAAAAAAAAAAAAATAGAACCAGCTTGCAGCCTCGCTCATGGTGGCACCAGCATTCTCACCCAAGAGTCGCCAAAGACCCCATAAATCTAGAAAAATAGCTTGATAAAACGAAGAGGTTTCAGGGCTTGAAGTTGAAGCTACAAAAGCCCAACAAAACCTCAAACACATAATATAAAGCTCTTAAAAACAAGGGCATAGCAACCAAAAATCGGCTGGGTCAACCGAACACCACAATCGACATTTCCAGAGCTCAGGATAATGATGCAAACCGCAAGCTAAATTCCAAAAGCTCAACCACAACAATCAAAGACTACTAGTAGGAGCCTCCACATGGAACCGATTCAAAGCCATTTCCAATGAATGTATCAGGCGTCCTAAGTACACGCCTGGTCCAGGAGGCACCAAAGGCAAAACGCAATAAGGTGGGCCCTAGTATTGAGCATAACCAAACCGAGAAAATACACCTATGATTGTTCCAGAACCCCAAGAAATTGTAATCCAAGAGACTCAAGATTCCCAAGAATTTTGGATCTCCCAGTGCATCTCCCTGCGTGTGAACCTGATGAAGCCATAGATCTTACTGCCCAGTTTACAAGACCTGACTATAGACTCACAACAGACTAAAAGCTCAGCTCAAATGAATTTGGCGTGGATACCCGAACCGTGGAGGGAACAAAACCAGTAGCAAACATTCATATAAGAAGTGAATATCTTCTAACAAGTCTCAACGAGTCCAACCGAACACGAGTAAACAAGCCTCAAAGGGTGACCTCAAACAAGAGAGAGTCGGCACTAGGAGGCTCGATACTGCGAGCATCTTCTCCGGCACTTATTTATTTACTTATTTTTGTAACAATCGAAAATTTCCATGTATTCTTGTGGCAATTTGAATGTAATAGTGGTATGAAATTTGGCATACGAATATCTCTTGTAGAACCAAACAATGTCTGCCAACTGTTCAAGAGAATGTCACAAAGGCATTTGAATGAAAATCTGACTCTTCGTCGGGTGGTTCCTGTGTGGATGGTATGCCACCGGAAATCGGGCTTGAAGCCCTCATCTTACCAATGAGCCGACAGCTGATGACTGTCAGTCTCTTGCTTCTGCTAGCCCATCTGTTGATCTGTCACCAGCGTTTGTAGTCCAACGGTTAGGATAATTGCCTTCCAAGTAACAGCAATAGTGGTCGAAGCCATCTTATCCTTCCAATTCAGTTCTTGTAGAAGGAGAATGAGATCTAGCCGACTCAAAGAGTTTGAGTAAAAACCAAACAAACCATGATGTTTCCGTGACCAAAGCAAGGAGAGTCTGTAATTTTATTGGTACAGGCGTTGGTAGCATGCCTCAAATGTTTCCATGTGTTATATTTTTTTTTTGGCCCATCCTTGCCAATTGAAGTAATTGGGTGTGCCTTCTATTGGTAAGGCCTGGGTGTCTTAGCTCTTCCTAAGATGTCTGGGGTCGTAAAGCTTGTATGCTCTTACTATGCTTCTTTCTGAAATGACCGAAGTGGGACTGGCCACTGGGTTCTGTCCACTGGCAATTACCACTTTTTGCCAGAAATTTGATGAGGCCACACTCCCACGTGCCAACGCTTTCCTCCATTTGGTGTGGCAGCTAGAGTGGCTAGGATATGCTTCGCCTGTGCTTGCAGGGCCTGCTTGTCCCCGGCCCATGGGCTTTCATTCGTGAATATGACTCAAAAATCTTGGGCCTGCTATACCTCAATGGTGATGTTTTTACTTTGGGCTTAGATCAAGTGGTTGTTTGGTCTTGCTTCTGGATTGCCTTTTGCTCTCTCTGTTAGCTAGCATCCCTATTTATGGGGTTTGGGCTTACTGAGGGGACCAAAGTCTTTGGTACGCGGGTAGAAATTATTTAGAGCCATCCTTAGACTTGATGAAGGTCAACGAAGCCACAGTGGATTGGATCAAATGTGTGTCTATGAGGCCACAATTGATTGGATCTGTCTGTTAGATTTATATCTAGGTCCCAAGATCAAACAAGACATGAAATACATGTGTGAATACATCAAAGGAGGTAGCGGAATACTCACATCGATTGGTTGAGACGAATCGGCAACAAACAAAATTGATTTTTCCCTTGCAAAAAATGCAAATGCAGTGCAGTCCACTGCCTTGACAGTTTCAGTTTTGAGTCAAGTTTTGAGCTTCGAATCTTCGTCGAATGGTTCCCGACTCATGGGTGAACCTCCCTACCACCTTCGCAAGTCTCTCGGAGTGCTAGCTCTTCCTGATTTTGCCACAAAATCAAACACATTGCTTCCCAAACTCACGCCCAAAATGAAGAAAACCAGTGAGCATTTTACTGCCTATTTGGGCGTGAATAATGAAAGAGAAAGAGAGGAGGGAAAAATGTGTATTAAGTTTGTAAAGCATTTCCAAAATGCCTTATATATTTTTCATAAAAAATATATTAAATATTTACCAAACAATTAATTAAAATCAATTGGTAAATACTTTCCACCAACTTACACTATTTCACCAAAACACATCACTATTCATTTTCACTTTATTAAAGTGGCATATCTTTCAAACAATCAATCACATCAATCAATCACATCACTCAAAGTGACGTTTGATTTGACGCTTGATGTGACGAATGATTTGACGCTTGATGTGACTTGCGTTGCCGCACTCGAATTCGAAATGCGGATGCGCTCGTAATCACACTCGGGCTCGGGTTCGCTAATTCCTAATTAGCGAATTTACCGTTGCGTCGTAATTAAATGATTACGCCTAGCGATTTCACTATTCACGTCGCCAACGAATTAATTCTAAATTAATTCGTTCGCCCGAATTAAAATCTAATTTTAATTCCGCGTCGAAATCTAATTTCGTTTAATATATCGAATATATTAATTTACCGATTAATTCTAAATTAATCATTTTCTCTCTTTAGACGATATTTTATCCTAGATAAAATATCTCCGTAATTAATCCTAGATTAATTTTCTCTCTCATCAAATTAATCCCAGATTAATAAATGTGCGAGTCATACGTCATCAGTGGATCACTGGGAAGCGACCCATGAGATCCCCGGATATGTTGGCAGTAAATACGGTCGTCGGAGTATCCGAATCACGTACGTACCAAGTACTACGTTCTACCGATTTACGAGACAAGGTTGGCTTCTAGCAAAGCACCAAGACTACCCAATTCTCCGGACACATTCTTATAAGAATATCTAAGGATCTATATCAGGCGTAGTCTACTAAGTATTGTGTATATCGGCCCAGTATCGGATAGTCACGTGCTAGGCCTGGGGCTGGATATGTGTCTGCCCCGTACGAAGCACATGTCGGATGTCTGGTAACTAGTCTCTATAATCGGATATACATGACCTTGTCATAATATCCCGATGGCCGGCCAGCACTTAAGAGCACTAATACCGTATCCTACGTGACATCATCTCCACTATGACTGGAGTTCCGTCTTGACATCACACCCAATACTCTACGATTCTCAATATACCCAACATTGGCGTACACAGAACCTGTTACAACCCTGGACGACCTCAACTAAAGTATATTGATTGTCGTAAGCATTAGCGGTGTAAGTCTCAGGTTAAGACCAAATACACATACCCTGATGTCGGACTCCCATAGACACATAGTCATACTACCAATGGGATTCCGAGGGGGTCTATCCAGAGCGAAGCTGTTTCCCGTACCATCGGTGAAACACAACCTCCTATCGCACTTGCATAAGTATCCTATACTTAAATATGTGAGAACTATGATGTTGTGCCCTCACAACGCGCACAAGTGCAATACTAGTCTATTCCGTATTATCGATGTCCAGTCTCGATAATACTACGACTAGGGATATTTAATGATTAATCCTTCATGGACTGATACTGTCTCATATCATCTCAATCCAGGAAATAATCATATGGACCTCTCTTCATTTATATATCTAAGGTGATCTAATCACAAATGATGAGTGTGCAATTTCCTTGTCACATAGTTAATTTGTACAACAACACTATGATCTGTACAAATAGTGACGATATGGGTCATATTATCCAACAATCTCCCACTTGGCACATAGCCAGTCACTCAAGTGTCGTACACCCGAACTATGTACGGTTCGCTCAAATTGCTGAGAAAAGGTTTTCGTCAGCGGATTTCCATGATTATCGTCTGACGCGATTTACACGATCATCACATCGCCACGATGTATGATCCGAACGAATCAGATGAATATAGAAGTATATATATGGATCTTCGATGAGACCTTTAATTCCTTAGCCTGTGCTGACGCCTAGCTCAGCTGCTAATAGAACTATATCTAATCTAATTAGATTTATTTTCGACCCAAATGGCTTCTATTGCTGCCTCAGCTGCAGCAATAATCCGCATTTGTTGTTTATTTGGTAACAGAATCTTGCTCGGAAGATTTCCAGCTCACTGTTCCATTTTATTCAAACTTTATAGTACCACAGTATCTAACTGTTTGGAAACTTGCAGCAGTGATCCCAGTCACTTCAAGTTTTCCTTATCCATAGTTTTAGACAGCATCTTTAGTTCTCTAAGATACTAATAGATGTCCTTAACTTCAATCCAGTGACTATCACTTGGATTGTCCTGATTGTGACTCCATATGCTCAAAGCGTATGAGACACCATATCAAGTACATTTTAAATGTACAATTTCCCAGAGAGTGTTAACAACTCCAAATCTATCCCAGTAGATCTTTATTCCTTGAATAAAGGTTGTTACTCCCCAGAATTCTACGGAGAATTTCTATGAAAGCCAAGCTTTCACCAATTGCTTTATGGGAATTTCACTGTCAGTGCGCTCCTACTAGCCTCCTTATATACACAATAATTATTTCGTTTTGAGTCAAATCATAAACCATTATGATTATTTCAAAACGACAGTTCCAACAACCTTATGCTTGCTTCAATCCAGACATGGATCGAATAACCCGCAAACCTTGTTTGTCGGTTATACAAAATCGTCAGGATGTTGTAAACATCCTCCAAAAAGGTTTCCTTTTCAAGAAAGCGATTTTGATCTTTAACTGACACATTTCATAAATGAAATATGCAGTATCAACAAGCATCATCAAAATGGATTTACTATGGCAACAGATAAAAGGTTGAACCATTAATAACACAATGTTGATAACGATACCTTTCCGTCACAAGCCTAGCTTAGTACGTTGGTATGTTGCCATCCATGTATGTCTTCCTTGAAGACGTTTACAGTACCAATAGGCACAATGCCTTGCGGTACAACAACTAGTATCCAAACATAGTTGTTATACATGGAATCCATTTCGGACTCATGGCACTTTGCCATAATAGGGAGTCGATACCTTGTATCACTTCCTCAAAAACGTAGTCGGTTGGTATACCTCCACAAGATTAATATCTTTATGAGGTGAGATCAGAAACCCATACCCCAGGTTGTTTTCTGATCCTCTCCGATCTACGCGGTTCTTGTGTATTCGAAGATTAATGGTACAGATTCATCATTGATGAACTGTTTGTGTTCCTTTAAGGACTTCGTGCCTTGAATAGTATTACTCCGATTTCCATCGAGTATCACTATCCTCCCACTGACCACTGCATATCGGTATTCCTCTCTGGAAAACCGCATGGTGAGCACCAATCATATTGTTCTCATGTGAGATTTATAAGTACTATACTTATGGTTTCCCATCAGGATAACCTATATTGGCACTTATCGAATTTGGGTCATTAGTTTGGTATCATCCAAACTTTATGCCTGGCATACCCAAATTATTAAGAATGAGAAACCATGTTTCTTTCCTGTTCATATCATATATGATATCTGTCAAACAGTTTTTCATGGAACCTTATTCTAAATAAGTTTTGCACTGTTAATACATATCCGTTGAAGGAAATGGTAGATCAGAGCGACTCGTGATAAACCTTATCATGTCCAACAAATTTCGGTTTTTAGTTTGGACACACCGTCAAACTGACGTGTCTCAGGAGGAGTCCTTATTTGAAAGAATACCATACTCTTTCATGTATATTTGAAACTTACTGCTTAAGTATTTTCATTACGGTCTTACCGTGACTGTATAATACTATAGTCGATCTGTTTTATCTACTTCGTGTCGAAACTCTAATAGTTTCCGATTTGTGTTCTTCAAAAGAAACACATAACCACAACGTGATGCCACATCCGTTAAGGTCACGAAATATTCATGTTCACATCTAGCCTAGCTAGATATGGGCCCACTAACTTCACCATGAATAAGGCTGACAGATCGGTGGCACTTACACTATTACCAAGTAAACAGTGTTTTAGGTACTTTACCTAACAAACTAGATTCGTAGACTTTATTTGAATAGTCAAATCAGTCCTAGTACCCACTCTTCAAAAGTGCGGATATACGAGTCTTGTTTAATTCTGTCCTAGACTACAATGCCACATATAAGTCTCTACTTGATCAAATCAATTTGAGCTATTTATTTGTCATTCTATATGTTTGAGATTTTAATTATATTCAAAATATAAATTCTGTTATTCACATCTAATGTGTTTATCTTAATATCATCTTTATATAATGAAACACTTTAGTGTTCTAAAATATAAAGGTTTATCCACAATGGATTAAACACTGATATAAAGATAATGTCTCTAGTCAAACTAGTTACCTTATAACAGTTCCTAATTTAAGTACACACCCGAAGGGTAGTTCCTAAACTTAGGTATCTACGGTCGAAACAGCGACTTTCGTCCCGTTTCCGATTCGCAGAGCAATCTCAGCTTGAAGTCAGTATCCTGCTCAAAGCAGATTCTGAACATCAATACATATCTTTTATGTACCACACTAAGTATTTAAAATCTAATTTCAATACTAGTAGTGAACATAACTTTGACAATCATTTTTAAAGTAAGAGCCTTGCCCTTTCTTTAATTCCTTCGTGTCTGCCATATCCAAATGGTAGTCACTTTGGGATATGTCAATTATCCTTTTCAATATTTCAAGAACCTTAGGCCAAGCCTTGGGTTTTTAGAATATCGAAACGATGTGCACCTCGTGCTACATGCCCAATTGCAAACTTTGACTTTTCACCTCTAGAATAGTCATTTAATTCTCCAAGAATTATTTATTGCAATTTTAATACTTATTAAATCTAAACATAGATTTTTGACAAGTATGTTAAATTAAGCACTAAAGTCATCATCACATAAATCTTCCAAAGATTTTATGCTCTACTTATTTTGCTTAATTTTGGGTTTAAGGTATAATAAGTTATTTTATCAAATAAAGTAACCTATTTTTTATTCCCAATTTGAAAATTAAATCATTTAAAACATTTAATCCCAGATTATATTTTAAATATCCAACTTTTCAATTCTTTCTTGATTTCAATAGTCCAACTATTTAATCAATTATTAGTGGTACTATATGTTATAATGATTATAATAGTCCAACTATATAATCAAATATAATCCAATTAATTAACCTCAATTACATTGATTACTATAATCCAATTATAAAATCAACTGTAAACTGAAATTAATTAATTCAAATATATTGATTAATATAATCCATTATATATAATCAAGTATAATACAGTCCAACTGTTTATTAAAACAACAATTTAAATATTAGTCCAACTAACATTTAATATTACGACGAAATAATTTGAATGAGCACGTATGGCGAGTAATTGAACGAATATTTCAAATTCAATTCTTGCCTCCCACTATTTTTCGGCGAGCCTCTAACCCTCTGTCGAGTACTCGGGAAACCGTGTTTCCTAGTGGGCTAGGATCCCGTTAAATATCACACAATCTTGACTTTGGCCAACAAATTGTATGATAATTAACTAGGTAGATCTCGAAGATCAATTGGATCTCATCCAACTCCTAGATCCAGTAGGTGGACATCCAAGTCCGAAACATATATCTTATATATGCCTATGTATCTAATATATACCCTAACCTTTTTCCTCTGAATCAACTAGGCCTTGGCTTTGGCACAACAAACCTAATAATCCTAGTCAAGCGCGGACCCATTGACCATGGAAGCTTCGTAATCAATGTCGTTGGACAAGAAGTGGTCTTGACTTTGGCCAACAAACCACAACTTGGACAAGACACCAATATGGAACAAAGCCTCATGATTCAAACACATCTTCGACGGACAAGGGCTTGACTTTGGCCAACAACCCATGCCAATCTAGGATCTTGAGTAAGAATCACTCAATGGAAGGAAAAGACGCATGATATTTGATGAGGGCTTTTCGCGTGCAAATTGGCTACCAATTTAATTATCTTTGTTTAGGTCTCATCATCATACACCCTTAAACATGCATTCTAAATACATAATAAAGCGCATATGAAATAAAATAATAATGATATGCGGATGGATACTTAACACATTGATCCTAGATCAAATCTCTCCCTTTCTCACTCAAGCTAGCACTTGTATTACTTCTACCCGTTACACTACACTTCTAAAGAAACCTCATTTACATTGAGGGGAATAGGTGAGAAGAGAATACAAAGAGAATAGAGGTGATAAGGCTGGACACGCAGGTCCAATTTAATAAATCGAATTTATTACAACAATTTCCAAAATTGCCCCACCCGACTAATATCCATCCGATATACATTATTCATTCATCACAACCACGTATTCACACAAAATCATGCTATCAATCAATCTAATCAAATTAATTAATCTGATAATTATGTGATCATCCAATGTTCAAACAACGATTTGATTTTGCTCGAGTCAAACTCGTTTTTGCGAATAAGTACTCAAAATACGAATTCTTGAATTAAATTAAACTACAACATTAAATCAAATTTAATATGTATTTAATACTAATTCACTATTCAATTCCAAATTAAATATTACACTTTATTTAATAAACCTTTTCGACTTAAATTCCAAATTTAATCGCGTCGGGTCTCAAAGCCCGATTAACGTCCAACGTCAATTCAATTCAAGTCTAATGGGCTTTAATTAATTTCTTTAAGGCGTGGGCTTCGGCAACCAAAGCCCAATCAAGGAGTAACCCCATAAGCCCAGAAATCAATTTAGGCCCATTAGGCCCAATTAAACTTTAAAGGTTTATTAAGTCACATTTGGGCTTTATGGTAGTGGTTTTGGGCCCAATTGGATCCAATCCATTTGGCCTAAACCCATCTTGATAAAATCAAGCCCAATAAGCCCAATTACAACTTAATAAGCCCAAATCCAATTAAAGGCCTAATTCATTAAATTACACAAATCCAATTTCGCAATTTAATTACCTAAAGTGCATTACATGATTAATCACCCAAATCAATATTTCTAAAATACCAAATTAGTCCAATTAATCATGTTCATTATCATCATCACATGTCCAACACATAAAAAAAAAATCAAACCCATTACATGCTTTAATGCTCTCGGCCAATGAGGGATTTTGTGTCCGATTTGGTTTCAATCCAATCAAACCCACAATCGACATTAAATCATCATCCTAAATGATTTCCAACACATCCAATTGTTCGAAAATCAAAATTACAAAGACATTAGGGCATATACCTATTCGGCCAACATGAGGATTTTGGGGTTTTATGGTCAATTCAAAATACAATCCAATTGACCTTAAATTACCATCAAACATTATGATTCCAATTCATCTAATGAATAAAAATTCAAAAAATTCCAAGAACCCAAAATACTTAATACATTCGGCCAAGGCATAAAATATTGGGGAAAATTATTCCAAATCAATTTTCAACAAATTGGTCCAACCAAAATGCAATTAGACATGTTATAAGCATACTCAAACAATCAATTTATTCAAATCATGCTCAAAACAAATTTACCCAAATTTTAAGCCCTACAATTTCATGCTTGAACCTATAGCTCTTGATGCCATTGTTAGGTTTATATCTAGGTCCCAAGATCAAACAAGACATGAAATACATGTGTGAATACATCAAAGGAGGTAGCGAAATACTCACATCGATCGGTTGAGATGAATCGGCAACAAACAAAATTGATTTTTCCCTTGCAAAAAACGCAACTGCAGTGCAGTTCACTGCCTTGACAGTTTCAGTTTTGAGTCAAGTTTTGAGCTTCGAATCTTCGTCGAATGGTTCCCGACTCATGGGTGAACCTCCCTACCACCTTCGCAAGTCTCTCGGAGTGCTAGCTCTTCTTGATTTTTCCACAAAATCAAGCACATTGCTTCCCAAACTCACGCCCAAAATGAAGAAAACCAGTGAGCATTTTACTGCCCATTTGGGCGTGAATAATGAAAGAGAAAGAGAGGAGGGAAAAATGTGTATTAAGTTTGTAAAGCATTTCCAAAATGCCTTATATATTTTTCATAAAAATATATTAAACATTTACCAAACAATTAATTAAAATCAATTGGTAAATACTTTCCACCAACTTACACTATTTCACCAAAACACATCACTATTCATTTTCACTTTATTAAAGTGGCATGTCTTTCAATCAATCAATCACATCAATCAATCACATCACTCAAAGTGACGTTTGATTTGACGCTTGATGTGACGAATGATTTGACGCTTGATGTGACTTGCGTTGCCGCACTCGAATTCGAAATGCGGATGCGCTCGCAATCACACTCGGGCTCGGGTTCGTTAATTCCTAATTAGCGAATTTACCGTTGCGTCGTAATTAAATGATTACGCCTAGCGATTTCACTATTCACGTCGCCAACGAATTAATTCTAAATTAATTCGTTCGCCCGAATTAAAATCTAATTTTAATTCCGCGTCGAAATCTAATTTCGTTTAATATATCGAATATATTAATTTACCGATTAATTCTAAATTAATCATTCTCTCTCTTTAGACGATATTTTATCCTAGATAAAATATCTCCGTAATTAATCCTAGATTAATTTTTTCTCTCATCAAATTAATCCCAGATTAATAAATGTGCGAGTCATACGTCATCGGTGGATCACTGGGAAGTGACCCATGAGATCCCCGGATATGTTGGCAGTAAATACGGTCGTCGGAGTATCCGAATCACGTACGTACCAAGTACTACGTTCTACCGATTTACGAGACAAGGTTGGCTTCTAGCAAAGCACCTGGGCCTACCCAATTCTCCGGACATATTCTTATAAGAATATCTAAGGATCTATATCAGGCGTAGTCTACTAAGTATTGTGTATATCGGCCCAGTATCGGATAGTCACGTGCTAGGCCTGGGGCTGGATATGTGTCTGCCCCGTACGAAGCACATGTCGGATGTCTGGTAACTAGTCTCTATAATCGGATATACATGACCTTGTCATAATATCCCGATGGCCGGCCAGCACTTAAGAGCACTAATACCGTATCATACGTGACATCATCTCCACTATGACTGGAGTGATACTTCTGTCTTGACATCACACCCAATACTCTACGATTCTCAATATACCCAGCATTGGCGTACACAGAACCTGTTACAGCCCTGGACGACCTCAACTAAAGTATATTGATTGTCGTAAGCATTAGCGGTGTAAGTCTCAGGTTAAGACCAAATACACATACCCTGATGTGGGACTCCCATAGACACATAGTCATACTACCAATGGGATTCTGAGGGGGTCTATCCAGAGCGAAGCTGTTTCCCGTACCATCGGTGAAACACAACCTCCTATCGCACTTGCATAAGTATCCTATACTTAAATATATGAGAACTATGTTGTTGTGCCCTCACAACGCGCACAAGTGAAATACTAGTGTATTCTGTATTATCGATGTCCAGTCTCGATAATACTACGACTAGGGATATTTAATGATTAATCCTTCGTGGACTGATACTGTCTCATATCATCTCAATCCAGGAACTAATCATATAGACCTCTCTTCATTTATATATCTAAGGTGATCTAATCACAAATGATGAGAGTGCAATTTCCTTGTCACATAGTTAATTTGTACAACAACACTATGATCTGTACAAATAGTGACGCTATGGGTCATATTATCCAACACTATCGTGTGTCTATGAGGCCACAGTCGATTAGATCTGTCGTGTGGAGAAGAACCTCTGCCAACTAGCAAAGTTTTCTTTCTTCTCATGTCGAATGGGATCTTTAGCAAGTGACAAGCTACATAAAGTAATATCAGTTGGGACATCCTCAACAATACTCTAATATCGAGTGGGGCATCCCTAATAAGTTATATGCCAGACATTGTGAATGTCGACTGATCCATCCATAACCATTACCTAGATATAAATTGTTGTGTCGACTGTGACACCCATAGCGAGTTTCATACTATAAATTGCAATACCAACTAAGACATCTATTACAAGCCCCAAGCCACATATTAATTTCGACTAGGACACCCATAACAATTATCCAGCTATATTGTGTAGTATCGGTTGGGGCATCCATAACAATTATCAAGCTATTTAGTGTAGTATCGGTTGGGACATCCATAACATTACCTATTATAAGTCTCGTGCCTTTCTAATGTCGACTAGGACTTCATTAAAAAAGTACAAGCCATACCTGGTAATGTTAACCGGGAAGTCAACGCTAAGTCTTAATTCGGGTACCGTCGACTGGGATATTCACCTCATGCCAAACACATCGCTTTATCATGTGAAGTAAATGGTAGGAAACATAGTTCCATGGAAGGGAGGTGCCTTGCTCCCGATGTTGGTCCACGGGACTCTAGTCGAATATAGTCTGAATTTGATGACAATCCATTTATGTCTTGTAATCTGAAGAGAATGACATCATATCCATGCCATCTAGAGTAGATGATGACCAACCTAAGCAGTCTCGAATAGATGACAATTATGGAGAATACTTCTTGGTTGATTGGGTATGATGGGGATTAAGAGGATATTTTTATGTTGATCGGAGGGAGCGTGTAAAATGGTTCAAATGATGGTCCAGATATGTCGATTGATAAGATCGTAGATGGAGAGATCCTTGCATTCTTTGAATCGCCAGGGCCCCACGGTGGGCGCCAAATTGTGGACGCTGGTTTTCGCCCGAGGTCCACAATTGAGATTTCATGAAATGGGGGCACTGGCGATCCTGTAAAACAAAGATGTAGAGTGAGCGGGAGTACTGACCACCGGTGTGGTGGGTGCCGGGGGCACTCCGACGCTCAAGTCAGTGAAGGAACTGAGGAAGTAGTAGGAGGAAGGTCAAAAGGAAGATACTACCTTGAGCTTCGTAAGGTGTCGTGAGGGCGGTAGATAGCAGGTATGGTGCATCATAATTTGGCCCGTACAGTATGTTGGTTTAAAGGTTCTCTATTTGAGGGAAGAAAAGTCCAAAAGGCTACATTTACGACAATACTTTGCCGCGCCGGATGAAGTGTGTTTGATTCAATGTGAGATATATTTAATCGAGTATACGAAGTCCTATATTGTTGTCTTTAATTTCTATGCATTGTGATGTAATGCACATGGGCTTAGTATGTTGGTCTAAAGGTTCTCTATTTGAGGGAAGAAAAGTCCAAAAGGCTACCTTTACGACAATACTTTGCCGCGCCGGACGAAGTGTGTTTGATTGAATGTGAGATATGTTTAATCGAGTATACGAAGTCCTATATTGTTGTCTTTACTTTCTATGCATTGTGATATAATGCGCATGAGCTTAGTATGTTGGTCTAAAGGTTCCCTATTTGAGGGAAGAAAAGTCTAAAAGGCTACCTTTACGACAATATTTTCCCGCGCCTTTTATTATTCCGTTATTTATTTTTTGTATGTCATCTCCTTGCATAATCATGCATCATATTGCAAGGCGCATGGGCAAATAAAGTTGGATGAAAGGTCTTCCATTTCGAGAGATGAAAAGCCTAAGGGCTACCTTTGCCACGATGTTTTGCTGCGCCGGACAAAGCACGTTCGATTGAACGTAAGATATGTTCAATCAGACACTTGAAGTCCTATATAGATGTGGGCATATATTGCATCTCTCTTCTTTCACCTTTATTACCTATCTTCTTTTGCATCGCATCATGGCACGTTTATTTTAGTGTATAATTGCCTCATTAATTATCTCTTTACAATATGCACTTAATTGCCTCTCTTTAATATGCATGCTTGTATAATTATTGTTTATTTACGTCTCTGTGTTTATCAATATCATATGTTCATGAAATTATATGTTTGCCGTTATTCCAATTTATTTTTTATGCATGAACTTAGAAGTAGACTATCCTTGGAAATATATGTTGCTTAGGCTTGGTTAGATTATTGCGCAAATCCTTTCATTACAAGTGGCATAAGTAAGGGACCATTCCGAACCCAATGGTTTGAGGTCTTCCCTTGCGAGGGGTGAGTGCGGCCTTAAATCATTTTCCCGGTTCACTCCGGGTGGCGACTCCATGTTATTTCTCCGGTTTAGTTCCCCCGCGGGCTATTCCGTACTCCCGACTAGGCTGCGAGCCTGGAACAGCGTCGCCAATTTCTGCGTCCTACAGAGATTTCACATGTGAGGTCCCGTTCTAAAGTTTGTCGGGAGATTTAGAGATATGCTAGCTTGCCGCTAGTCATTGGCCTAGTTTCGGGACATTATGAAGGAGCTAAAACTCCGGAGCATCGGATCGAGTTGGAACAAGTTCATGAGTGAAATTTATAGTCACATGCACTAGGATAATTTCAACCCCGGAGTCTGATTTTGAACTTTATAGTGTTGTGGAAAGCCATCAAGACGAGATCATCTTGGGACAAAATTTTAACCCAAAGTCACTTATATTATGGCTTATTCATTCGCTGAAAGAGTTCCTAGAAACTCCTCTCAATATAGATTTTAGAGGAGGGGTGTGACAACTTAAGCGCCAGATGTGTATACTGGTGAAACATGTGCAATGTCTCTAAAACCTCTTTAGGGGGAAACCTATGTGAACCTTGGGGTGGCCAAGGGGGCTTCAATGGCCTACGGGCTTTAGCCGTGAACTCTCTCACCCTTAGATATTCTTGGGACAATGCTGTATTGTTATGATCAAGTTGGTTGGAAAATATCATATTTTTTTATATCTGGTTGTGTTGTTTGTGTACTACATCCCGAAAGTGTGCAAGTCTGCATGTGTATGCTATGAGATAGCTTGTGAACTGCGGTATTCTATATTATTATGGGTCTGTAGCCTCCCAAAAATGAAAATTTGGGTATAGAGGCTTCGTGTAGGCTGACTTACATAGGACGTGTCCCTTAGTAAGTGCCGCACGTGCCCTTTTTCCATTAAGGAAAAAGTCGGCCCGTGACACTAGTGATGGTTATGATGGTAGTGTAGTGAGCATTTTTGGAGTACTTAATGAGATTAATTCTCTTGATATGGCCGAATAATAAGTTAATTAAAGTTTGATGTTGGTATATGTAATGTGTTGGCCAAAAGTAAAGGGATAGTTATGTAATGAGATTAATTCTCTTGATATGGCCGAATAATAATAATAATAAATTATTGATGAACATGAAGATGAGTTATAGAGATTTCCTTAATAGTTGTATGTAAACAAACTTGAAGAAATATGTCTGATATGCATGTGTGAGATGTAGTGTAAACTTTTATGGTATGGAAATTATATAGTGATGGTAAGCATTACGTTTTTAGTATGACAGTGTACTCGTGATAGTATTAAAATATAAGTTAGTAATGATTTGATTAGAAAACTTTAAGGTTCTATCATGGATGTCTTGGTCAATTATTTAAGATTATATTAAAGCTGGATGTTAAGTTTGTCTAAGTATAAATTATTTAAGTGCATGATGATAAACATAAAAGTGATAAGTTGTAAAGATATTGGACATGTAAGATTGATAATATTGGGCTAGGCCGGATTTGGGCATTCGTAAACACCTAGCTTTGGGCATTTCTAGTGGCTATTTCGGCTGCGCCAAAATGTCCCATTAGCATAATCATAAGCATGTCATGTGTATACAAAAAGTAAAACTTAAAGTCGATCATATGAAACTCGGGTTGAATGAGTATGTGTGATGTATTTTTTACTCTTAACGATTATAACATATTCGTGATGTAGAGAATATGGAAGCTTGCATAAACTATGTATTTTGGATTATGTGTAATTTGAAGTTTTAATATTCAAGGAGGTAAGCGTGTAAGTTGTTCTTGATTCACTTCAGGTATGTCTCATAAACCCATGTTTCCTCAAGTAAAAAGAACAATATGTTTAAATGTGTTCTAGTAAATAACTGTAAATACGTATATATGTTCATAAGAATTGTATTTAAAGTTTCAATCTTGTTTGTTTGTAGTGCGTGGTTACGTACTAGGTTTCTATAACTCACACCAAACCAGTTTGCTAGTTTTGCAGATTGACTTCCAGATAGGTCAACCACTTTAGCTTTGGGAGTCATGCTTAAGACACGGACCGCCCAAGTTGCAGTCACCCTCGCATATGTCCTGAGAAAAGTTCTAGAGGTTTAGGATTTGTGATTAGTATGTTATTTATCGTGATGAGCATGTTGTTTGTATTTATTAAGTAAATGTTTTTATTCTTTATGATGTTGTGGGCACAAAGCCATTGAGTGTTGATAGATGATGTGGACACGAAGCCCTTAGAATATGATTTTGATGAGTTTTGTATGGACCTGAGGTCCTTTTATTTGTTTGATGTTTTCTTTCTGTTTGATGTTGGACTGTGATCGAGGTTGTCCAGTTTTAGGATACATCATGCTCGATTTTCTGTAAATCTAGAGGTTTATAGAGATGGATTAATCTTGTCTCTTGCCAGTAGCACCTTGCCTCTAGCGGGGTGTTACAGTTGTGGTATCAGAATAAAGGTTTAGGTGTCGGTGATGCAGCTACATGGTATCCGATTGTCTGAGTAATTTTTATGTTCCGTATAAACCATATGGGTCTTATGTTTACTGATTAACACTAAAAGGTGCACATTTATTAAAAGAAAAATTAATCATTTTACACATGTAGTTTCATTAATCTCCTTAATTTAACATTTGTTAAATAATAATTATATTTATGATTATTGTGATTTTTAACTTGTATGTAGGTGAAATAATACTTTGGATGCATATATAGAAAAATGGACTTGACATTTAGATTTTGGAGGCCGAAAATTTAATAGGGCGTTCTAACAGTGTATAACATCGGAAATTCTAACCCTATGCAATATTTATATTTTGGCCATAACTATTTACTCTGATATCGGATTGAAGTGATTCTATTTCCAGATGAAAGAAGACTCAAATATCTACAACTTTGCTGTTGACAAGATTTTCTAATTCTGGAGTTTTCAAGACCGAAATTGACCAAAAAGCCAAAATGTGTTATATGTAAAAGTGATTGTCAAATCAAAAAAAAAAAAAAATTATCTGATGGCAATCCACCGAAGTGGATTTCCATCATTGACTAATATGCTCCCACCAAACATGTTTGAATGTTTAGTGGGTGCAATTGCAAAAATTTTACAATTGCAGTAGCAACAAAGGTGCTGAACAATTTTACGACCCCACTCTTCGTGGTTTTCTCCCCTTGGTCTCTCGCTCCTCTTCTCCACCCACTGGTAATTTCTTCATTCCTGCGACTAGGCCCCGCATGAACCTCATTACCTGATTTCTTCTCTAACTTCTTGATCTTCTCCATCATGGTCTTCATGAAGGTTTGAGTTGTCTCTCTTTCTTTTTGAGCATTTTCCCTTTCCAACCGCAAGTTCTCTTCCATCCTTTCCATCAACTCCGTCGTTGAGGCCTCCAGAGCTTTGTGATATCTATCTCCTGCCATCGTCTTAGTGTGTTGTATTGCTTTTTATATTGTTCCCCACAGACGACGCCAACTGTTGACGACTGTTTTTCATCTTTTTCAGCAGTAAATTTGTTTGGTTAGTTGGGAACCAAAATAAACTTATCAAGCAGATAAATAAATCACAGAATTTACGTGCTTCGGCAAAGAGTGGCTCCAACCTACGTCCACGGGAGAAATGGATGTATTTTAATATTGTTTGGGGTCAAAACCAATCCGAGCTATAACGAGAAAATAAACTCATAAAGTGATTTTCTGTAAATCTAGAGGTTTATAGAGATGGGTTAATCTTGTCTCTTGCCAGTAGCACCTTGCCTCTAGCGGGGTGTTACAGTTGTGGTATCAGAGCAAAGGTTTAGGTGTCGGTGACTGCAGCTACATGGTATCCGATTGTCTGAGTAATTTTTATGTTGCGTATAAACCATATTGGTCTTATGTTTACTGATTAACACTAAAAGGTGCACATTTATTAAAAGAAAAATTAATCATTTTACACATGTAGTTTCATTAATCTCCTTAATTTAGCACCTTTGTTAAATAATAATTATATTTATGATTATTGTGATTTTTAACTTGTATGTAGGTGAAATAATACTTTAGATGCATATATAGAAAAATGGACTTGACATTTAGATTTTGGAGGCCGAAAATTTAATAGGGCGTGCTATCAGTGTATAACATCGGAAATTCTAACCCTATGCAATATTTATATTTTGGCCATAAATATTTACTCTGATATCGGATTGAAGTGATTCTATTTCCAGATGAAAGAAGACTCAAATATCTACAACTTTGTTGTTGACAATATTTTCTAATTCTGGAGTTTTCAAGACCGAAATTGACGAAGAAGCCAAAGTGTGTTATATGTAAAAGTCATTGTCAAATCAAAATAAAATAAAATAAAAAATTATCTGATGGCAATCCACCGAAGTGGATTTCCATCATTGACTAATATGCTCCCACCAAACATGCTTGAATGTTTAGTGGGTGCAATTGCAAAAATTTTACAATTGCAGTAGCAACAAATGTGCTGAGCAATTTTACGACCCCACTCTTCGTGGTTTTCTCCCCTTGGTCTCTCGCTCCTCTTCTCCACCCACTGATAATTTCTTCATTCCTGCGACTAGGCCCCGCATGAACCTCATTACCTGATTTCTTCTCTAACTTCTTGATCTTCTCCATCATGGTCTTCATGAAGGCCTGAGTTGTCTCTCTTTCTTTTTGAGCATTTTCCCTTTCCAACCGCAAGTTCTCTTCCATCTTTTCCATCAACTCCGTCGTTGAGGCCTCCAGAGCTTTGTGATATCTATCTCCTGCTATCGTCTTAGTGTGTTGTATTGCTTTTTATATTGTTCCCCACAGACGACGCCAACTGTTGACGACTGTTTTTCATCTTTTTCAGCAGTAAATTTGTTTGGTTAGTTGGGAACCAAAACAAACTTATCAAGCAGACAAATAAATCACAGAATTTACGTGCTTCGGCAAAGAGTGGCTCCAACCTACGTCCACGGGAGAAATGGATGTATTTTAATATTGTTTGGGGTCAAAACCAATCCGAGCTATAACGAGAAAATAAACTCATAAAGTGATTTTCTGTAAATCTAGAGGTTTATAGAGATGGGTTAATCTTGTCTCTTGCCAGTAGCATCTTGCCTCTAGCGGGGTGTTACAGTTGTTGTATCAGAGCAAAGGTTTAGGTGTCGGTGACTGCAGCTACATGGTATCCGATTGTCTGAGTAATTTTTCTGTTGCGTATAAACCATGTGGGTCTTATGTTTACTGATTAACACTAAAATGTGCACATTTATTAAAAGAAAAATTAATCATTTTACACTTGTAGTTTCATTAATCTCTTTAATTTAGCACATTTGTTAAATAATAATTATATTTATGATTATTGTGATTTTTAACTTGTATGTAGGTGAAATAATACTTTGGATGCATATATAGAAAAATGGACTTGACATTTAGATTTTGGAGGCCGAAAATTTAACAGGGCGTTCTAACAGTGTATAACATCGCGTCTTATACAAGTCCGATACAATTCTCTCAAAGAGACAGGTTAATAACCAGTTTTCTCTCTCTATCACTGGTCTTAAGTTTGTGTTGCGAAATTTGCTAACCTATGAATATGAGACTTCAACACCTTTATATAGGCTTCCAAATTCACTATTCCACCACCTCTGATGTTAGCCCATGTCACCTTTCCATCATTACAGCCACAACTCTCCTTAATCACCTTCCAGCTGGGTCAATTAGATTCGCCCATTTCACTATTACTATACCGGCCTCTGGCAGCCTCTGACACCTCTGCTCTACCACTTTCCTCCACTGCATCGGTCTATGGCAGCTGGCATAGGCTACTTCCAATGAGAACTGTCGCTTTTCAACATTCGTCATTACCATCTAGAAGTTTATCTTATTACCTAGGGCACACGTCACATGCCTTCAATACAGGTCGGCCTGTGATCCCATCTTCATTCCTCGGGTCGGAATACCGAGGTAGATGATACTATCAAAGTTCCATTTAGCTCTCTCAACCAGGTCTGGTAGACATACAAGGACTTCATCAGGTCATTTTCAATCAAAGTCTCAGAAAACTCCTAAATCAACACCTTTCGTGTGGTCGGGTCGGTATCCCAACTTGCTTCATCTTCACGATGCTCTTGTTATCGGGAGAACTCTCATGTATCATTAGATCGGGTCTCTCTGTCAAATTTTATCTCTTTTTAGACCCTTCAGCTTTTATTATCCATTTTTGATTAAATATTATATCAATTTTACCCATCCTCGACATTTGAACTTTTCTTATGGTGAAATTTCACCATCAACAAAATTCGAACCCAATTTTAATAGTTTAATTTGACCAAGTTTAGACCAAACTTCAATTATTTAAAATATCAAATGAATTTACTCAAATTTTCGACTGCCACCCGTTCAGTTCTTTATGCGTTTGCACGCAATTCATGAATTTATTTTAGGGAAATTATCATTTATCCATCCAAAATTAAAATAAATTCTTAAAATATCTTTGGTTTTTTTAAATTTTTTATATGTCCACCCATGTTTAAAAAATGAATATTTTACGTCCAAATTGCAAGTAAAAGAGGATTAGTTATGAAAAAAAAAATACATTTTTCAGCTAAAAATATAATGATTTAAGTCTAAAATATTCATTTTTCATAATTTGAATGGATATATGAAAATTTTCAAAAACTAAAAGTATTTTCGAATTTTTAACTTAATATTAAGTACAGAGATAATAATTTTCTTATATTTTAAAATAAAAAGAAGTGAAAGTTAATGAGCAAGAATAATAAAATTAATTAATTAAAGCAAAGCAGATGCATGGGCTTCATTCATATTCATCCATTCTCATAGAAAACATAAAAACCCAATTAATGTTATTGCAATGCGTGCAAGATTTAAGCGTGGTGTTTGGGGTTAATGAATTTCAATGAAACTTGTAAGACTCACACGCCAAACTCGGTCTCCTATTTCCACCATATTATTATTAATTTCAACGCATGCTTTTTTGCTTTTACAATTTCTACAAAATCAAGGATCCTAAAAGCCACCAAATTCAGTATAATAATAACAACCCCAAATCACTCTTCAAATGTTATTTAGTTAGTAAATAAAAAAGTTATATTATCAAAATTGACTTCAAAAGATAGAGATTCTTCAAATTAGATTTTACATATTACTCTTCATTATTGAAGAGTGATTTCTCTCACTTAAAATATTATTATATAATATTGTATCTCTCTTCACTTTTGTAGTTACTAATAACTATTTATATTAATTGAATAATATAAATCTATTTACGTTATCTCTCTTATACTAATATTACAAAAAAATTTATATCATATCATCATCATTACTTATAATTTATTTTATATTAAAATCATATAACAAAAATGAGCTCATTCAACTTAATTAAAATAATATAAGCTTATTTTTATTGGAGGAGTTTTTTTTTTTTTTTTTTTTTTTTTGGAAAATAACTTATTTGTTCACTCTTCAATTTGTCAAATAGGTAATCAAATAAGTATTTGAAGAGTGAAATTAGATGAATCTTTTGAAGGTGTCGAACTATACCATTCATATTTTCTCTGTCCTTTGTCCAATCATTTGTTGGCATGTCGGCTCCTAAAATAGAAAAATTATATTATGTTTCGGATGTATATGACATATCTCACAACAGTTAGGTCTCACAATCCCACAACTGTGTGAGACCCAACTGCTGTGAGAGAGATGATATATACATCCGAAACATGATATACTACCTCCCTAAAATATATTAAAATCACGGTCAAAATTTGACCCACCACGTGTCTCCTCCAAATCGATTGACACAAGATCCCTTATGTTCGACTTAATACTAGATTGAACCGGATCTTGAGTATATTGTGGTCTACGATACCCGCTTTGAGATTAAAAGAGTTTGGGGAGTGAGATCCATATGCGTATCCGGGCGTTGATACGGCCCAAATAAACCCATGTTGTAATTTTGATTTGTGGTCGGATCTCACATAGTCGGCTGACTTGGTGGGCTGCTTAATATTAATGGGCCCTGCTATGAATGGTGGCATGTGGGTGAATTGTGGAATAGTTTCTTGGAACCGAAGGAACCAATTTGGGATTTTCTGGTGCAATTAGTCAAGATCAATAGTGATTCATAACCATAACAATGTTTGTAATGATGAATAATTGTTTATGGTGGTGAAGTCCAGTTTTTTACGATTCAAGAAAGTCAAGATTAAGGTTTTCTACTTAAGAACAAATGAAGACTGTTCTTGAGCAGAGATAGATTTCGTGAGGAAATCCTAATTGATTAGTTTAAGAAATTTGATTATTATAAAGTAGCATAAATCTTTAAACTATAAGGTTGGTGATCAAGATTGCTTTCCTATATTTTGTAGGAGAAGATCACCTTCCCTTATAATATCGGTTTTGGATAAGATTAGGGTTCCTTAGCCGTCAAGCAAACTTTTTCTAAAGGTAATTGTAGGACTGAAGCAAGATTTCCCGCTTTGCCTGTGATGTCCGCGACCGTGATATTGTTGGACTCGCAGTCCGTACAGAGTATAATTAGCCTATGGGGGACTAATCGGAGAATAATGAAGTCGCCACTTAATATAAGACACTGAGAATGATTTAAGGTCGAACTACACCCCTCGCAAGATCGACCTTAAATTTGTTTAGGTTCAGAATCGTCCCTTACGAATTCCAGCATAATATCAAGGTTTGAAAAGAGATATCACTATGCCTTATAATGCAAATATCATGTAAAGTAATTTAAAACACTCAAAAGTAAAAATATAACTTAAGAGCAAATCATAATATCCAGGGAGCAATATCACATCAATAAAAAAAACAACGAAATTAATTATGAGTAGTCGGACATGGGAATGTCCGGCCGGAGGTATCTTTTTAGATTGTGACTGGTCGGACTAACTGGAAGTCTGGCCGGATGTGCAGTATAATCCAGAATAATACAAATCATGCAATAATAATAAAGAGATAAACAAGAAGTCTAATGAGATAAATAATAAATAAACGAGAAGGAATTCATGCCAAGTATACAAAAATAGTAGAAAAGACATGCGTAAATATAAGGAAATAAAACAATTATTATTTCCTACGTATGTGAAGTTGTATCCCAAATACAGACCGCACTACCGTCCATTCGGATTCGGCTTCGAAATTTTTGTATATATTTCCATCTTATATACCATGAGAAAGCATTTTGTCGGATGTAGCCTTATATACAGCCGAAATTAATATATGACTAGTGTATGTCCGGCCAGACATGCAGTACGTCTGGCCGGAGAAATTGTGTCAAAACAGTAAAATTGAAATTAAGTAATAAGGACCCTCAGGTCTTACCTTATGTGTATCTCGGCTCCGAGAACACGTTTGACAGTCTTAATTGATTGTTGGCTTTATCCACCGAAGAGAGATTCAAAAGGTTTTTTACGTCTTTGTTTTCCTATTGGGTGGGTGTGTTTCATTGATTTTTGGAAAATGATCAATCCCAAGCCTCCAAAATTCGAATCTCCAAAAGGTCCCTTGTTTATGTGAAGGTCCTCCCTTTTATAGTGATGGTTTCTCAGTTTATAAAGGAAACAATCTCTTTTAAAAAGGAAAATTGGTAATTATGGATGGTGGTAATAAGGAAAAAGATAATTGGGGAAATTGTTTAAGAAGGAAAGAATATGGGTTTATGGAAGTTGGCTTAAGAAGGAAAGAGATCGAGTCCTTTTGCAAAACTGAAAACGCGACGCATGTCCGACCGAATGTGGAGGTGTATCCGGCTGGAGGTGATGGTTATGTTCGATTGAACTTAGGGTTTATATCCGTCCGGATATAGATGGTTTCTCTCCAGCATTTAAACCTTACAATCTTCCTTAACTCTCATACAATGTCCTTACATGAGACTCGTCATATGGTCATATAAAAATACAATACCTACAGTAATCTCATGACTCGGCTGAATTAGGGTTTCTTAATTTATTTATAGAAGGTTCCCGATCTGAAGTAAGACTTGCATAGTATTGTGATTCCGTGTGAACTGTTTTATAGGCATGTGTTGGTTAGGAAGTATTTCATTCGTCTTATTGTTAGACAATTATGACCCATAGCATCACTATTTGTACAGAACATGGTGTTGTTGTACAAATTAACTATGTGACAAAGGAAATTGCTCTTTTATCATTTGTAATTGGATTACCGGGATATATATAAATGATAAAAGTCCATATGATTAGTACCAGATTAATAAGATATGAGACAGTATTAATCCACGTAAGGTTTAATCATTAAATATCTATGGTCGTAGTATTATCGAGACTGGACATCGATAATGCAGAATATGCTAGTATTATACTTGTGCGTGTTATGGAAGCGTAACGACATAGTTCTCATATATTTGGGTATTGGATACTCATGCAAGTGTAATAGGAGGGTTCTGTTTACCGATGGTACGGAAACAGCTTCGCTCTGGATAGACCCATCAGAAACTCATTGGTAGTATGACTATGTGTCTATGGGAATCCGAATCAGGGTAGGTGTATTTGATCTTAACCTGAGACTTGCATCGCTAATACTTGCGACAATCAGTATACTTTGGTTTTGGTCGTCCAGGGCTTTAACAGGTTCTGTGTACGCCTCTTCTAGGTATATTGAGAATCGTAGTGTATTGGGTGTGATGTCAAGATAGAAGTATCACTTCAGTCATATGGAGTTGATGATCACGCAGGATACAGAATTGTTACTCTTGTATGCTGCAGCTATCGGGATAATATGACTATGTCATGATTATCCGATTATAGAGACTAGTTACCAGAGATCTGATGTATGCTTCGTACGGGGCAGACACAATTCCAACCCTAGGCCTAACATGTGATATCGATACTGGATCGTAATACGCAATACCACGTATACTACGCCTGACAAAGATTACATATTCCTTAAAAGAATATTTCTAGAGAATTGGGTAGGCACGGTGCTTTGCTAGAAGCCAACCATGTCTTGTAAATCGGTAAGAATGTGGTATAAGGTACGCACGTGTTCGGATAGTCCGACGACCGTATTTACTGCCAACATATCCAGGGATCTCATGGGTCGCTTCCCGAAGATTCACCGATGACGTTTGACTCGAACAGTATTAATCTGGGATTAATTATGAGGGAGAGAAAATTAATCTAGGATTAATTGCGAAAGAATTTATCTGGGATAAAATTCGATTAGAAGAGAGAGAACGATTAATTTGGAATTAATTGATTAATTAATATATTCGATATATTAAATGAAATTAGATTTCATATCGGAATTAAAATTGGATTTTAATTCGGGTGAACGAATTAATTTAGAATTAATTCGTAAGCGACTTACGTAATAATTTTGCGAGACATTATTATTTAATTAAATTTGATTTAATTAAGTTGCAACGGAAAATTATTAATTCGGAATTAATGAACCCGAGTCCGAAATGTGTTTAGTGGACCCACTCGGATTTTGAATTTAAAGTGGGGCCCACAAGTCAAATCACTAGTCAACTTTATCACCTTTTTGGTTGATAGAAGTTGGTGGAGATTTTGGTAACTTGTCTTACACATTTTGTTGATTTGTGAAAGATATTTACCAACTTGACTTTTTGTAAATGGATTTTTGATTTTTGAAATCAAATATACATAAAACAAAATCAAAACAAGTAACACAACATTCAGTCTCTCATTTTTTGGCCAAGGGCCAAACCACTTCCTCTCTTTCTCTCCAAAGTGATTCAAAATCAAGCATGCTTGCACATCAATGGAGTCAACAAAGGTGATAGGGAAACTATCCCCTTGAGTTTGGAATTCAAAGAACAAGCTTGGAGCTAAATCATTCATACAAAGGAGAGCTTGGAGCACAACACAAAGGTTAGAAATTTTTTTTATCTCTACATCCTATAACCGATCAAAGTAAATATATTTTCTGCAATCTTACTTCGATTATTCACACATGTTTATGCTTAATAGATCCTTGGCATGTTTAGGAGAACCCAACAATGGTATCAGAGCCAATATTAAGCATGAAATGAATTAGGGTTCATAAACTTGAATTTGGGTATTTTTGCTTGGAGCATGATTTCCTCAAATTGATTGTTTGAATATGCTTAGATTATGATAACTTAGAGTTATGCATGATTAATTTTGAGAAAAATTGATTAGATAAATTTTCCCCTAATTGGATAGCTTGGTCGAATATTATGACCCTAGAAGCTCATGGTGTTTTTTGATTTTAGACCATTGGATGTGTTTAAAATGCATGAGTATATTGATTTGTGATTTAATTGGATTGAAATCAAAAATCAGATATAAAGTGCCTAATTACCGTGAGCTTGAAGAGCATGTTTGAGATTGATTTTGTTTCAATTGTGTTGGACATATATTGAATATAATAAAGCATGATTAATTAATTAAATTGGTGTTTTGGAAATGTTAATTTAACTAATTAATTATGGCTATACACTTTAATTAAAAAAATTATGATATTTGGAATATTGTAATTTAATTAATTAGGCTTCAATTTGGAAATGGGCTAAAATTGTTATATTTGGGCCTAATGGGCTTGGTTGGGCCAAGATGGTTTATAAAAATTGGATTGGATCCAAATTGGGCTTAAAATCATTCCATAAAGTCCAAATATAACTAATGGGCCTTTTAAATATTTAATTGGGCCTAATGGGCCGAAATTAATTTTATGGCAAATAGGGTAATTCCTTTATTGGGCCTTGGAATTTGGGTTTGATCCATATTGGCCAAAGCTCATGCCTTATGAATTAATTAAAAGCCCATTGGACTTTAATTAAATTGACATTGGATGTTAATTGGGCCTTTGAGACCCATTAAGATTAGATTTAGAATCTAAGTCTAAAAGGCACATTAATAAAATGTAATTATTTAATTTGGAATTAAATATGAATTAGTATTGAATATAATTTAAATTGGATTTAAAATTATAGTTCGATATAATTCAAGAATACGCACTTTGAGTACTTATTCTTAAACGAGTTGGACTCGCGCAAATCAAATCGTTGTTTGAACATTGGATGATCACTTAATTCAAAGATTAATTAATTAGATTAGATTGATTGAATAACATGCTTTGTGTGAATACATGGATGTATTGTATGAATAATGTATATCGGATGGATATTAGATGGGTGAGGGCAATTTTGGAAATTGTTGTAATAAATTTAGAATTTATTAAATTGGACCTGCGTGTCCAGCCTTTATCTATTGACTCTTTGTACTTCTCTTCTCACCAATTCCCCTCAATGTTAATGATGTTTCTTTATTGTATTATGTAATTGGGTAGAAGTTAGAATTGTGCTAGTCGGGGAGAGGAAATAGAGAGATTTGTTATAGGAATAATTTGTTAAATATCCATCCACATATCATTATTATTTATTTGCGCCTTATTATGCTTTTAGAATGCATGTTTAAGGGTGTATGATGAGACCTAAATAAAGATAATAAATTGGTTGCCAAATCGCGACAAAAACCCTAATTTTATATTAAGCGTTTTTCCTTCGATTGAGTGATTCTCTCTCAAGATCCAAGATTGGCATTGGTTTGTTGGCCAAAGTCAAGACCTTTGTCCATCGCAGATGTGTTTGAATCATGAAAGCTTTGTTCCATATCGTACGTCTTGGGAAAATTGTGATTTTTTGGCCAAAGTCAAGGTCACTTCTTGTTCATCGACCTCGATTACGAAGCTTTCCCACTGTCAATGGGTCACGCTTAACTGGTTTCATTAAGCTTGTTGAGCCAAAGCCAATGCTTTGTTGATTCAGAGGAAAAAGGTTAGGGAATATATCAGATATATTGGCATATATTGGATATATGTTTCGGACTTGGAGGTCCACCTACTGGATCTAGGAATTGGATGGGATCCAATTGATCTTAGAGATCTACCTAGTTAAGTTTCATACAACTTGTTGGCCAAAGTCAAGGTTGTGTGTTATTTAACGGGATCCTAGCCCACTAGGAAACTAGGTTTCCCGAGTACTCCATAGAGGGTTAGAGGATCGCCGAAAATTAGTGGGAGACAAGTATTAAATTTGCAATTTCGTTTAGATACTTGCCAATACGCGCTCATTTCATTTTTCGTCATTAATTATTTAAATATAAATATATTAGTTGGACTAATATTCAATTGTTATTTTAATTTAACAGTTGGACTGTATTCAAACTACTTCATTTATAGTTGATTATATAATTAGATTATAGTAATCAATATATTTGAATTTAACCAATCAAATTGTAGTTAATTATATAGTTAGACTATAATAATCATTACATTAGATTGTACCTGAAATTATTGATTGGATAGTTGGACTATAGCAATCATTATAACTGGAAAGATTAGCGTCAAATGACATAATCCTAGGTGAAAAATGTCTTTTACGACTTTAATTTTCATATTGGGAAATGAATCTCAGGATAGTCCTGCGGGTAGAGAAGTTACTCTACTTGAGAGCGACCTCTCGGCCTTAAGCCCGGAGTTGAGCAAATAGTAGAGCATGAGCTTTGGAACACTCAACGGAGTTTAGGGGCGAGGCTCACATCAGTATCAGTTTGGGGGTGAGGCCCACATCAGCATCAGTTTGAGGGCGAGGCCCACGTCAGTATCAGTCTGGGGGCGAGGCCCATATCGGTATCAGTCTGGGGGCGAGGCCCATACCAGTAACAGTCTGGGGGCGAGGCCCATATCAGTTTCAGTCCGGGGGCGAGGCCCACATCAGTACCAGTTCAGGGTCGAGGACCCACTACGTCATCAGTTTGAGGGCGAGGCCCATGTTGTTGGCGATATTGAGATATGTCCCAAGGTCGAGGGCCCCGTTGTCAGTTGCAGTTCCGGGATGCGTCCCAGGGTCGAGGGCCCACTGCATCATCAGTTGAAGTTTCGGGATGCGTCCCAGGGTCGAGGACTCACTACATCATCAGTTTGAGGGCGAGGCCCATATTGTCAGCGGTATTGGTATGCGTCCCAAGGTCGAGGGCCCCCATTGTCGGTTGCAGTTTCGGGAAGTGTCCCAGGGTCGAGGGCCCACTACATCATCAGATGTAGTTCCGGGATGCGTCTCAGGGTCGAGGACCCACTACATCATCAGTTTGAGGGCGAGGCCTACATTGTCAGCGGTATTGGGATGCGTCCCAAGGTCGAGGGCCCACTGCATCATCAGTTGTAGTTCCGGGATGCGTCCCAGGGTCGAGGATCCACTACATCATCACTTTTAGGATGTGTCCCAGGGTCGAGGGCCCACACACATCAGTTGCAGTTCCGGGATGCGTCCCAGGGTCGAGGGCCCACTACATCATCATCAACTCAGTTCAAAGCAGCAGGCAAGTCAGGTGGCAGCTGGTGAACCAGGTAAGTAAAAATGTATTGCATAACTTTGACAGGATTGTCATTGTCACACACTGCACAAGTCCCATCAAAGTGGGGGCGACTTTAGGCACTGCATTTTTGCATATAAGTCTTGATGATGAGTCTCGCATGGAGACACTACCTCTTTAATTGTGGAAGCCGTGGGAAACGGACGTCGGAAGGGAAGAGTCAAGAATTGACATATTGTTGGATTTAATTCGTTGTTTAGCTTCGGGTTCGCTTGTTTGACCTCTAATTCAAAACACACCCTTAGCCCAAACCCCCGCAAAACACATACCAAGCCCACACACCACCAAACCAAACACCCAAGCCAATTAAAACAAAGCAACTCACGCCCAAATCACCCTAAGCCACACGCCTAACACTTCCCAAATTAAACAAAAATCACATTAAACACATGCATAAATCAAGCCAAATCCCTTTCCTAAATTAAATAAATCCCATGGATCCCTTGCCTAATTAAACCAAATCATATCCCTAACTAAAATAGAATAAATCAAATTAAATCAAATCACCTCCCTAATTAAAAGATTTTTCCTTATCAAATACTAATTAAAAATATCTCCCATTAATGCACAAATCCTTTCCTTTTCAAACAAGGATAGCCCCCATCCCTTTGCCTATAAAAAGAAGCCTTCACCACACATCCAAGACCCTGGCTCATTCTCACGAAATCACCTCTAATATTCTAAGCCTATTCCCACTCGGCAACACACCTGCACCCTCCACTCACATATTGCCTCAAACCAACACGCCACATACACATTCAAAGCCCCATGTCTATCTTCACGCATAACCCCCTCACGCAAGCAGCCTCAGCCCACGCACAACACTGCTCCACGCCATCACCCACTCACACATTGCCTCACTAACCTTCACCAAATTCATTCACGCATCAGCACCAGCCCCTTGCCTCACGTAACCAGCCAACTTTAACTGCCTAATTCCACAGCCTCTTGCCTCATGTAACCAGCCAACATACTGCCTTCAACGTAGCCAACTCATCAATCCACACTTCAACAGCCATCTATCCCTTCACGTTAAAGCCCCTTAACCAACCTTTCTTCACGTTAACGCTTCCACAGTAGCCATCTTCCTTCACGTTACAGCCTATCATCACCGAACAAATTGCCCTAATTTGCAACTTTAAAATGCCGTAACTTACTGCCCCAAACTGCCTCAAATCAACCCCCTGAAACTGCCCAGAAACTGTCCTAAAACTGCATCAAAAAACTGCCTAAATCAGTCACAAAACCGCAGCCTCTAACCCTTCAAAAAACGCCAAAAAAACAGTAGCCTAAATTACCAAAAACAGTGACCAGAAAATACAGTAAAAACAACAGCAAAACGGAGTGAAAACAGTGGCCTAAACAGCGAAACAACGAGTAAAAACATTGAACCAGTGAACCGGAAGAGTTGCGGAGCATCAACCCTTCCGACGGCCGTGTAACGCGCTTCCGATAGACGACAAAAGAGGTTAGACCTGAGGGCACCCTTTTTATTTATTATCTTTCGTTTTTTTATTTATTTTAATACATTATCGCATGAGAATCGTTTGTTGATGCATGATGTGAATTCCAGATGAACGGAATGCGTGTTCTCTTTTGTGGTATATAAGATGGAAACTCAGACGTAAATTCCTTAGCCGAATCCGAATGGACGGTATTGCGGTTTGCACTCATGATACAATGCCAAGTACCACTTGAGAGATACACGTATTTCGTTTCATCTAACCTTCTATTCGAGCATGATTTAGTCTAGTAGATTATTTATCCTTTTAGCATGATTTAGTCTAGTATGTTATTTCTTTTTTAAGTATGATTATGTTATTTCTTTATGCATGATTTAGTTGTTTTCTTTCGCAATAGGCGTTTAATTTATGTTTTTATTTAGATTGTTATCTATTCGTGCTTGATAATTCAATATGCTTATGAGATCATGGTGTGATATCTTATATTTTCCGTTATGATGACTTACTTTTAAAGCATGCAAGCTTAAGACGTAGGATTTATTTTCATGAATGCTAACTGGATTTGGGTTATTCTTGAACATATATGATGCGTAGATTCGGTTATAATATTGCAGAAATCATATCATTACAAGTGGCATAAGTAAGGGACCGTTCCGAACCCAACAGTTTGAGGTCTTCCATCGCGAGGGGTGAGTGCGGCCTTAAATCATTTTCCCGGTTCACACCAGGTGGCGACTCCATGTTATTTCTCCAATTTAGTTCCCCCGTGGGCTACTTCGTACTCCCAACTAGGCCGCGAGCCTAGAACAGCGTTGCCAATTTCTGTGTCCTACAGTCTGGCGACTCCACTGGGGACAGAGAATCAGCCCCGAAATAATGTCTTGTAGTGATTATGATTTGTGCTTTAGTTAACCGTGTCTATAGTAGGTTGAAGGGGTTCAATCAAAGGCATTATTAAGGCTATGTGATGGTTTGGTGTCTTCCTTCATTCACTACCTTTCTATAAGGAAAAGCCGTGAAGGCACCTAGATTATCATTACATGTAGCTCACTATGACAGACTAATTTGGAGGACTTGTTGTTTATTCCTGTCACCAAGGCGATAAGAGCCTAAGAGGCTTGGGTATTTAAGAGAGTTCGCTACACCCTCCATCTGGGGAATCTACAATAGGAAATCCACTTGACAGTTAGTCACGCACCATAACTCGTTGGCACGTACCTTAAGGTATAAAAAAGGTACGCTCACTTGGTCGCTCGAACCCTTGAGTGGGGAGTCCTAGTTGTGGGAAATCCTTCGCCAGCGGGAGCCTTTGTCTATACCCTATAAACCCGCGTGTGAATCATAGTCATATATCCTATAGAAGTTGCCCATTTATGCTTTTGATAACCACATGCATATTATATCTCATGCATCGCACACATTTCATGCATCTCATGCATACACGCATCATGTTAACCCATGTGTCTTAAAAGCCATCATAGATATCCGTTGGGTTAGAGATAAAAGAAGACTTGCCAGAGAACATGGATATCGGGAAAAAGGAAGCCGAGAAACAGAAAATTTTACGGCAAGAATAGAAAGACCATGGTGGGCCCAAAAAAAAAAAAAAGCAAAAAATAGAAAAAAAAAAAAGAAAGAAAGAAAATAAAAAAAAAAAATAAAAACAAGAGAAAAAAAAATTTTGTTTTTTAAGTCCTTAATAGTTAGGCATAAGTCCAATGATGAAATCGTTTGCTTTAGCGAGAAATCTTAGAAACGATAAACTTTTGATGTGCTTTTATCTGATATTTTGAGTGATTGATCTATATTAGACTCGTAAGCACTTCACTATAGGTTCTTAGCGGTGAAAACCTGAGTAATTGGTAAGGTGACTAGTTGAAGAAATTGTAGGTCGGTGAATGACTGTTTGCTTAGATGTCTATCTTGATTTGCTTATGTTATGATGTGTGGTATGGTTGAAAATGAAAGAAAAGTCTCTAAAGAAAAGAATTGAACCACCTATAACCGATAAGCGTGAAGCTACCAATGGGCGAGTATTAGGACCACCATGAGGAGAAATGCTACCTTAAAGTTTAGGTGTGTTGAAAAAAAAAAAAGAGAAAAAAAGAAAAAAAAAAAAAAAGAAAAAAAAAAGAAAAGAAAAGAAAAAAGAAGTTCAAAACGAAAGAAAAAAGAGAGAGAAAAAAGAGAAAGAAAACCATACCACCTTGAGAACAGAAAAGCAACTGCAGGCATAATTGAGACATTTAGGTTGGTTTGACCCATCGATCCCAGTTTTTTGACGAAATCATTGAGTTGGCTTAACTGGGGATGAATCTGCAAAGGAACCTTTGCACACACACACTTTGAGTCTGGCTTAGATCATTTATTCAAAGACTTGGATTTGAGTTGCATTGAATGTTTTGAAGGTTCTCTGGTTTCAATACTGGGCATTCTTTGAGGACGATAATATGTGTAACTATTGGGACTATTTCGTGGCATTTGATATAGTATGATGATATGGAATGCCACATCACATGGTCCACCTTGACCTAGTGCAAACAGCGAAAGGTAGAAAGCTAAATCAAGTCTGGGGGTGACCAGTCTACCACCTCGTGAATAAGAAGTATAACAAGAAATTGAGCCATGAGACCAGAGAGAAGACCGAGCAATCACTTGGAGAACTGGCGGAAGACCTAACCCAACAGAATAGGAAATTCATTCATGCATGCATGCATACACGCAACGTACTTGCATTTTTTTTTGTGTTTGTTCTGTTTTGTATTCATAGTTTTTTTTTTTTTAAAAAAAAAAAAAGGAGAAAGCGGCAAATGTAAGCCAACCAGAATTAGCAACATATGAGTATTAGTTTCGGGGAAGAGTCCCAGGGTTGAGGCCCATATCAGTTTCAGTTTTAGGGATGAGACTCAGGGTTGAGGCACACTACATCATCAGTTTTGGGAATGAATCCCAGGGTCGAGGCCCACTAATGAATCCGGGAATGAATCCCAGGGTTGAGGACCATATCGTCAGAGTTTTGGAATGAATCCGGGAATGAATCCTAGGGTCGAGGTCCACATCGTCAGAGTTTTGGAATGAATCTCAGGGTCGAGGCCCACATCATTCGAGTTTTGGAATGAATCCGGGAATGAATCCCAGGGTCAAGGCCCGCATCGTCAGAGTTTTGGAATGAATCCAGGAATGAATCCCAGGGTCGAGGCCCACATCGTCAGAGTTTTAGAATGAATCCGGGATTGAATCCCAGGGTCGAGGCCTACATCATTAGAGTTTTGAAATGAATCCGGGAATGAATCCCAAAGGCGAGGCCTACATCAATATCAATTCAAGGGCGAGGCCCACATCAGTATCAGCTTGGGGGCGAGGCCCACATCAGTATCAGTTTGGGGGCGAGGCCCACATCAACATCAATTCAAGGGCGAGGCCCACATCAGTTTTGGGATGCGTCCCAAGGTCGAGGACCCATATCATCATCGGTTTGGGATGCATCCCAGGGTCAAGGTCACATTGTCAGCGGTATTGGGATGCATCACAGGGTCGAGGCCCTCACTATCGGTTGTAGTTCCGGGATGCGTCCCAGGGTCGAGGCCCACTACATCATCAGTTTGGGGGCGAGACCCACATCAGTATCAGTTTAGGGGCGAGGCCCACATCAGTATCAGTTTGGGGGCGAGGCCCACATCAATATTCGTTTAGGGGCGAGGCCCACATCAGTATCGGTTTCAGGGTCGAGGCCCACTACATCATCAATTTGGGGGCGAGGCCCACATCATTGTCAGTTTAGGGGCGATGCCCACATCAGTATCAGTTTAGGGGCGAGGCTTACATCAGTATCAGTTTGGGGGCGAGGCCCACATCAGCATCAGTTTGAGGGTGAGGCCCACGTCAGTATCTGTCTGGGGGCGAAGCCCATATCAGTATCAGTCTGGGGGCGAGGCCCATATCATTTTCAGTCCGGGGGCGAGGCCCACATCAGTACCAGTTCAGGGTCGAGGACCCACTACATCATCAGTTTGAGGGCGAGGCCCACGTTGTTAGCGGTATTGGGATGTGTCCCAAGGTCGATGGCCCCGTTGTCAGTTGCAGTTCCGGGATACGTCCCAGGGTCGAGGGCCCACTGCATCATCAGTTGTAGTTTCGGGATGCGTCCTAGGGTCGAGGACCCACTACATCATCAGTTTGAGGGCGATGCCCATATTTTCAGCGGTATTGGTATGCGTCCCAGGGTCGAGGGCCCCCGTTATCAGTTGCAGTTTCGGGAAGCGTCCTAGGGTCGAGGGCCCACTGCATCATCAGATGTAGTTCCGGGATGCGTCCCAGGGTCGAGGACCCACTACATCATCAGTTTGAGGGCGAGGCCTACATTGTCAACTGTATTGGGATGCGTCCTAGGGTCGAGGGCCCACTGCATCATCAGTTGTAGTTCCGGGATGCGTCCCAGGGTCGAGGATCCACTACATCATCACTTTTAGGATGTGTCCCAGGGTCGAGAGCCCACACACATCAGTTGCAGTTCCGGGATGCGTCCCAGGGTCGAGGGCCCACTGCATCATCATCAACTCAGTTCAAAGCAGCAGGCAAGTCAGGTGGCAGCTGGTGAACCAGGTAAGTAAAAATGCATTGCATAACTTTGACAGGATTGTCATTGTCACACACTGTACAAGTCCCATCAAAGTGGGGGCGACTTTAGGCACTGCATTTTTGCATATAAGTCTCGATGATGAGTCTCGCATGGAGACACTATCTCTTTAATTGTGGAAGCCGTGGGAAACGGACGTTGGAAGGGAAGAGTCAAGAATTGACATATTGTTGGATTTAATTCGTTGTTTAGCTTCGGGTTCGCTTGTTTGACATCTGTTTCAAAACACACCCTTAGCCCAAACCCCGGTAAAACACATACCAAGCCCACACACCACCAAACCAAACACCCAAGCCCACCAAAACAAAGCAACTCACGCCCAAATCACCCTAAGCCACACGCCCAACACTTCCCAAATTAAACAAAAATCACATTAAACACATGCATAAATCAAGCCAAATCCCCTTCCTAAATTAAATAAATCCCATGGATCCCTTGCCTAATTAAACCAAATCATATCCCTAACTAAAAGAGAATAAATCAAATTAAATCAAATCACCTCCCTAATTAAAAGATTTTTCCTTATCAAATACTAATTAAAAATATCTCCCATTAATGCACAAATCATTTCCTTTTCAAACAAGGATAGCCCCCATCCATTTGCCTATAAAAAGAAGCCTTCACCACACATCCAAGACCCTGGCTCATTCTCACATAATCAACCATAATATTCTAAGCCTATTCCCACTCGGCAACACACCTGCACCCTCCACTCACATATTGCCTCAAACCAACATGCCACATACACCTTCAAAGCCACATGTCTATCTTCACGCATAACCCTCTCACGCGAGTAGCCTCAGCCCACGCACAACACTGCTCCACGCCATCACCCACTCACACATTGCCTCACTAACCTTCACCAAATTCATTCACGCATCAGCACCAGCCCCTTGCCTCACGTAACTAGCCAACCTTAACTGCCTAATTCCACTACCCCTTGCCTCACGTAACCAGCCAACATACTACCTTCAACGTAGCCAACTCATCAATCCACACTTCAACAGCCACCTATCCCTTCACGTTAAAGCCCCTACCAACCTTTCTTCACGCTAACGCTTCCACAGTAGCCACCTGCCTTCACGTTACAACCTATCATCACCGAAAAAATTGTTGACTAAAGTGGCCAAAAGTTGCATGCATAAAGACATGCAACTTTCGGCAGTTTTGGCAGGAAGCATGGCTGCCAACTTTGCAATAAGTGCAACGCGTTTTGTGCCAAAACGTGTTGCAACAGTGCACACGTTTTTGGCTCTATAAAATGGAGCTCCCAGACCATTCTTCATTATCCCAAACGTGTGAGGAAAGATAGAGAGTAAAGTGTTTGAGAGTTTTTTGTAAAGCTTGGATTATAAGCTTTGTAATTCTTTTGTGGGTATATATAAAAGAAGAGTTTTCTCTCAATTCACCTCTATTATTGTGTGTTTATTCACAACAAGTGGTATCAGAGCTACGGTTCCACGGAGGGATCCGGAAATTCAAAAACGAAGTTTCGGTTCGGAAAGTCGATTCCGACGAAAGTTGTCGAAAATCAATTTTGAGCATATCATCGGACTTTTCACGGCGAGACGAGCTCGGTGATATTTTCCGGTGATCGAACGGAGGTCTGAGTAAGCTACACGCGCCGCACGCGCCGGTCAGAGACGTCTTCACGCGCACCACGCGCATTTCACGCGCCCCACGCGCCCAAAGGTTGAAGACGAAGCTGAGTCACCCGCCACGTAAGCGCACAGTCAGCGCCCAGTCAGCTGCCACGTCAGCGCACAGTCAGCGCCACGTCAGCGCACAGTCAGCAGCCCAGTCATCTGCCACGTCAGCGGTGCCTGGTAAATTTCAGATAGGTCCCTGAACTTTCTGAAAATTACAGTTTAGCCCCTATACTTTCAGATATTTACAATTTAGTCCCTGAACTTTTTGTAAATTGCAATTTAGTCCCTGAACTTTTCCGTAATTGCACTTTGGCCCCTAAACTTTCGGAAATTGCACTTTGACCCCTGTAATTTCTGGAATTTGTAATTTGGTCCATGTGTCGGATTTTGACAAACAAGTGTCATTTCCACCATTTTCGACCATTCCGGACGCAACGGTGAGGTCCGTTTTTTGAAATTCTGTTTAGAATTTTTATGATGGAGGGGAGCAACGGAAAATGATTTTGTTAACCAGTACAAACTATTTCACATGGAGAGGAAGGATGAAAGACCTCTTATGTGAGGACTATGATGGACCGGTATTTCTGGAGCAGAAACCAGAAGGAATGACCGATGAGAAGTGGGCTAATCTTCACCAGAAAACATGCAGTACTATTCGTCAGTGGATCGACGATAGTATCGTCAACCATGTCAGTGAAGATAAAGATGCACGTGTTTTATGGAGAAAGCTGGAGGAGCTTTTCCGAGCAAAGACTGGCAACAACAAGCTGTACTACATCAAGAAGATGATGGGTTTGAAATATCAGGAGGGTACAGCTGTGGCAGATCACATCAACGATTTCCTCGGAACCATGAAGGAATTGTCAGGATTGGGCATAGACTTCGGAGATGAGGTAAATGGCTTAATACTTCTCAATACGTTACCAGAATCTTGGGAAACATTCAGATCTACGGTGATCAATTCAGCCGCAGATGGGAAAGTCACTATGGAGATGGCAAAGACCAGGATCTTCGAGGAAGAAAAGAGGACGAGAATGCAGGAGTCAGCATCAGCCTCAACCTCAGAAGCTCTAGTGACAGAAAAGAACACCAGAAGGGGGAGGAGTAAAAGCCGAGGCCCAGGGAGATCAGACAAGAACCGAGGGAAATCAAGAACGAGGGATATTGAGTGCTATCACTGTAAGAAGAAAGGCCATATGAAGCGGGATTGCTACAAACTGAAGAACGAGCAGTCCAGGAGAGATGGTGACTCTAATCAAGAAAGAGTTGCTACAACCACCGAGAAAACCTCCAAAGACTTCTGCATAATGTATGAAGAAAATGTTGTGAATCTTGCCAGCCACGAGACCAGTTGGGTGATAGATAGTGGCGCATCCATACACGCCACATCTCGCAGAGACTTCTTTCATCTTACACACCAGGGGACTACGGTGCTGTAAGGATGGGGAATGACGGACAGTCCAAAGCCGTCGGTATTGGAGACATCTGCCTTGAAACAGAGAACGGGACAAGGCTAGTGTTGAAGGGAGTCAAGCACATCCCAGATATCCGGTTAAACCTGATCTCAACAGGCAAGCTGGATGATGAAGGTTTCTGCAGCACCTTTAGTGATGCTGGAAGCTCACTAAAGGGTCAATGGTCGTGGCACGAGGTAAGAAAGACTCAACCCTGTATTTGATGCATGCTAAGCTTCAAATAGTAGCATAAATACAGTCAACAGTAATGAGGCAGCCGAGCTATGGCACAAAAAGCTGGTCACATGAGCCAAACAGGGATGGAGATACTACGCAGGCGGAATGTTCTTCCGGAATTGAAGAACTCACACTTACGGAAGTGTGAACACTGCATGGCTGGAAAGCAGAACAGAGTATCCTTCCAGAGCTCCCCGCCTCAACGGAAACCGGAGGTACTAGATCTCATACATTCAGATGTATGTGGTCCGATGCAGATACGAACACTCGGAGGGTCACTGTATTTTGTGACATTTATTGATGATCATTCAAGGAAGATCTGGGCATACACCTTGAAGAGAAAAGATCAAGTGCTGGGAGTGTTCAAGGAGTTTCATGCCTTGGTAGAGAGAGAAACCGGCAAGAAATTGAAGTGCATCAGAACAGATAACGGTGGAGAATACAGAGGTCCGTTTGATCAGTACTGCAAGATGCAAGGAATCCGACATCAAACGACACCTCCGAAGACACCTCAGCTGAATGGCCTAGCTGAGAGGATGAACAGAACCTTGTGCGAGAGGATCAGAAGCTTGCTGTCACAAGCCAAGCTGCCGAAGACATTCTGGGGGGAGGCACTCACAACAGTTCAGTTTTGAACATGTCCCCAGCGGTCGCATTGAAAGGTAATGTCCTAACCAAGCTTGGACAGGTAAAGAAGTGTCATACGAGCACTTACATGTCTTTGGGTGCAAAACTTTTGTACACATCCCAAAGGACGAGAGATCCAAACTTGATGCAAAGACGCGACAGTGTGTCTTTATTGGCTATGGTCAGGATGATTTCGGCTACAAATTATATGATCCTGTGGAGAAGAAGATCGTCAGAAGCCGAGATGTTGTCTTTGTTGAAGACCAGACCATAGAAGATATCAGAAAGGAGATGAAGACAATGCCCCAGCAATACAGAAATGTGAATCCAGAACCTCAGACACCGGTGCCAGTTCGAGTTGAAGATGAGGTTCCCAGACATGAGGGTACAGGTGATGAAGCTCCCAGAGATGATGATAATGATCAACCACCAGTACCAGAAGTTCCACCAACAGTTCCACAGAGAAGGTCTGACAGAGAGAGGCGACCTTCAAACAAATACTCTGCATATGAGTATGTGCTGCTTACTGACGGGGGAGAACCCGAGAGCTACCAGGAGGCTGTGGAAACAGAGGACAGAGAAAAGTGGGAGGAAGCCATGCAAGATGAGATGAAATCTTTGCATGACAATCACACTTTGAGTTGGTGAAATTGCCAAGAGGCAAAGGGCTTTGAAGAACAAATGGGTGTACAGGGTGAAGCAACAGGAGCACACTTCACAACCCCGATACAAAGCCAGATTAGTTGTCAAGGGATTCAATCAGAGGAAAGGCATTGACTTCGATGAAATCTTCTCTCCAGTTGTGAAGATGTCATCCATCAGAGTGGTACTCAGCTTAGCAGCAAGCCTCGACCTGGAAGTTGAGCAGATGGATGTCAAGACCGCATTTCTTCACGGGGATCTGGAAGAAGAAATTTATATGGAGCAACCAGAAGGCTTCAGAGTCAGCGGGAAAGAGGACTTTGTGTGCAGACTCAGGAAAAGCCTATACGGTTTGAAACAGGCACCGAGACAGTGGTACGTGAAGTTTGAGTCAGTTATGGGGGAGCAGGGATACAAGAAGACTACTTCAGACCATTGTGTTTTCGTTCAGAAATTTTCTGACGATGATTTTATCATCTTACTGTTATATGTAGATGATATGTTGATAGTTGGCAGGAATCAATCGAGATTGATAATTTGAAGCGCAGCAACTGAGTAAGTCTTTTGAGATGAAAGACTTGGGCCAGCTAAACAGATTTTTGGCATCAGGATCGGACGTGATCGGAAAGCCAGGAAGTTATACTTGTCACAGGAAGAGTACATCGAGAAAGTACTTCAGAGATTCCAGATGGACAAGGCTAAAGCGGTTAGCACTCCTCTTGCTACCCACTTTAGATTGAGTACACAACAGAGTCCCTCTACTGAGACAGAGAAGGAGGAAATGAAACAGGTTCCATACACCTCAGCAGTGGGAAGTCTTATGTATGCCATGGTGTGCACGAGGCCAGACTTAGCACACGCAGTTGGATTGGTCAGCCGATTTATGTCAAACCCAGGACGGGAACATTGGAATGCTGTCAAATGGATTATGCGGTATCTTCGAGGCACTTCCAAGATGAGGTTATGTTTTGGAAGCAGCGACAAGCCAGTGTTGATGGGCTACACCGATTCAGATATGGCAGGAGATGTGGATACCCGAAAGTCTACTTCGGGGTATCTGATTACTCTCTCAGGAGGAGCTGTGGCATGGCAGTCAAGGTTGCAGAGGTGTGTTGCACTTTCTACAACAGAGGCGGAATTCATTGCAGCGACGGAAGCTTGCAAAGAATTGCTGTGGATGAAGACATTCGTCCAGGAATGGGTTTCAAGCAGGAGAAGTACATTTTGTACTGCGATAGCCAGAGCGCTATCTATCTCGGTAAAAATTCCACCTTTCATTCGAGGTCAAAACATATCGATGTGAGGTATCACTGGATACGAGACGTCCTGAGCTCAAGGCTGTTAGAACTCAGGAAAATTCACACCGACGACAACGGTGCCGATATGTTCACGAAGGTTTTACCAGGAGAAGCTTGAAATCTGTCGTGCCATAGCCGGGATGACAAAACTCTCCACATAGTCAGAGTGGGGAGATTCAGAGAACTACGATTGGCTTGATCCCAACTCAGGGTACGTAGGCAGTCATACAGATGCAGCCAGGGGAGATCCTTTGGAGGATCCGGTTTGGATGATTAATGGTCGGCTCAGATTTTAGGGCAAATCTTCACCGAGGGGGAGATTTGTTGACTAAAGTGGCCAAAAGTTGCATGCATAAAGACATGCAACTTTCGGCAGTTTTGGCAGGAAGCATGGCTGCCAACTTTGCAATAAGTGCAACGCGTTTTGTGCAAAACGTGTTGCAACAGTGCACACGTTTTTGGCTCTATAAAATGGAGCTCCAGACCATTCTTCATTATCCCCAACGTGTGAGGAAAGATAGAGAGTAAAGTGTTTGAGAGTTTTTTGTAAAGCTTGGATTATAAGCTTTGTAATTCTTTTGTGGGTATATATAAAAGAAGAGTTTTCTCTCAATTCACCTCTATTATTGTGTGTTTATTCACAACAAAAATTTCCCTAATTTGCACCTTTAAACTGCCACAACTTACTGCCCCAAACTGTCTAAAATCAACCCCCTGAAACTGCCCAGAAACTGCATAAAAAAACTACCTAAAACAGTCACCAAACCGCAGCCCCTAACCCTTTAAAAATCGCAAAAAAATAGTAGCCTAAATTACAAAAAATTGTGACCAGAAAATACAGTAAAAACAACAGCAAAACAAAGTGAAAACAGTGGCCTAAACAGCGAAACAGCGAGTAAAAACATTGAACTAGTGAACCAGAAAAGTTGCGGAGCATCAACCCTTCCGACGTTCGTGTAACGCGCTTCCGATATACGAAAAAAGAGGTTAGACCTGAAGGCACCCTTTTTATTTATTATCTTTCATTTTTTTATTTATTTTAATACATTATCGCATGAGAGTCGTTTGTTGATGCATGATGTGAATTCCGGATGAACGGAATACGTGTTCTCTTTTGTGGTATATCAGATGGAAACTCGGACGTAAATTCTGTAGCCGAATCCGAATGGACGGTATTGCAGTTTGCACTTGGGGTACAATGCCACGTACCACTTGAGAGATACACGTATTTCGTTTCATCTAACCTTATATTCGAGCATGATTTAGTCTAGTAGATTATTTATCTTTTTAGCATGATTTAGTTTAGTATGTTATTTCTTTTTTAAGTATGATTATGTTATTTCTTTATGCATGATTTAGTTGTTTTCTTTCGCAATAGGCATTTAATTTACGTTTATGTTTATATTGTTATCTAATTTTCGTGCTTGATAATTCAATATGCTTATGAGATCATGGTGTGATATCGTATGTTTGCCGTTATGATGACTTACTTTTAAAGCATGCAAGCTTAAGACGTAGGATTTATTTTCATGAATGCGAATTGGATTTGGGTTATTCTTGAACATATATGATGCGTAGATTCAGTTAAGATATTGCACAAATCATATCATTACAAGTGGCATAAGTAAGGGACCGTTCCGAACCCAACGGTTTGAGGTCTTCCCTTGCGAGGGGTGAGTGCGGCCTTAAATCATTTTCCCAGTTCACACCGGGTGGCGACTCCATGTTATTTCTCCAGTTTAGTTCCCCCGTGGGCTACTCCGTACTCCCAACTAGGCCGCGAGCCTAGAACAGCGTCGCCGATTTCTGTGTCCTATAGTATGATATTGAAATTGAAGGATCTTCATAGATCTATTCTTAGATCTTAGAAATTCTGATTGCAAAATAAAACTCTTGGAGAGTTAATGACTATACTCAAGGAGATAGAGCCAGAGCTTGCAAAAGGGCAAGAAACGCAAGGCGCATCTTACTTCAACATCCCATAAGGTCAAGGCTTGGCCGAAGGCTTCTAGGGATATGAAATAGGGGCAAAGGCAAAATCGTCACAGTCTTCTGGGAGGACAAATGACATATCCTAAGATTTCTTCCAAAACTGTGGCAAATGGGGTCATTGGAAGCGTGACTGCCGTTTGGACAAAGGTAGACATGAAGGAAGTGAAGACGGGCAAGGCTCCGACTTCATGTATGTTTATTATAAACATGTCCACTGCTGGTTTTAAAATTGGATTTTAGATACTGGATGTGGTACATAAATATATGTACTGATGTGCGGAATCTACTGATTAGCAGGAGACTGGCTTCAGTTGAGATCGACCTATGAGTTGGAAACGGGACGAGAGTCGCTATTTTGGCTGTGGGAACCTAAGTTTTGGAACTGCCCGTTGGGCATGTACTTAAATTAGGAGACTGTTATAATGTATCTAGTTTGACTAGGAACATTATCTCTGTATCTAATTTAACCCGTTGCGGGTATACCTTTATATTCTAGAACACTAAGTGTTTTGTTTATAAAGATGATATTGAGATAAGCATATTAGATGTGAATAACAGTATTTATATTTAGAATATAAATGAATCTCAAACATAAATATGACAAACAAAAGCTCAAACTTATAAATCTGTTGAGACTTAAAAGTGGCATTGTTTTTTGGGACACATCAAACAAGACTCGTATATCCATACTTTCGAAGAATGGATACTAGGACAGATTTGATTCTAATTCAAATGATGTCTACGAATCAATTTTATTAGGCAAAATGCCTAAAAAATCTTTTACTTGGTAAAAGTACAAGTGCCACCGATCTGTTAGCCCTCGTTCATTGTGACGTAAAAGGGCCCATGTCTAGCTAGGCTAGAGGTGGATATGAATACTTCGTAACCTTTACGGATGTGGCATCGCGTTACGGTTATGTGTATCTTATGAAACACATGTCAGAAACTTTTGATTAATTCAAAGAGTTTCGACACGAAGTAAGAAAACATACCGGTAAAAGTATTAAAAACATTACGGTCAGACCATAGTGTAAAATACTTAAACATTTGAGTTTCAAGATTACTTAAAAGAGTATGGTATTCTTTTACAGTGGACTCCTCCCGGGACACCTCAATTTGACGGTGTGTCCGAACAGAGAAACCGAACTTTGTTGGACATAGTAAGGTTAATAATGAGTCGCTCTGAGCTACCAATTTCCTTATGAGGATACACATTAAACAGTGCAATAATTATTTTGAATAAGGTTCCATGAAAATATGTTAGACAGACTTCATATTAGATATGAACATGAAAGAAACCGGGTTTCTCATTCCTGAAGATTTTGGGATTCTGGGCATATAATTGAATGTTTGGATGATACCAAACTAGAACCCAAATCAGATAAGTGTCTATTTGTAGGTTGTCATAGGGAAACCAAAGTATAATACTTATACAACTCACAAGAGAACAATGTAATTATTGCTCTCCATGCGGGTTTCCTAAGAGGAATTCCTATATGCAGTGGTAAGTGGGAGGAAAGTAAAACTAGATGAAAATCAGAGTAATACTGTTCCAGGCACCGAGTCCTCACGGAACACCAACAGTTCATCAGGGATGAAACTGTACCAATAATCTTCGAATACACAAGAACCGCGTAGGTCGGAGAGAGTCAGAAAACAACCTGGGAGGTATGGGTTTCTGATCTCACCTCATGTAGATATCAATCTTATTGAGGAAGACTAACCGACTACGTATTAGGAAGTGATACAAGGTATCGACTCCTTTTATGGTAAAGTGCATGAAGTCCGAAATGGATTCTATGTATACAACCAAGTTTGGACACTGGTTGATGTACCAGAAGGCATTGTGCCTATTGGTACTATATGAGTCTTTAAGGAAGACATACATGGATGGCAACATACAAATGTACACAGCTAGGCTTGTACAGAAAGGGTATCGTTAACGACATAGTGTCGACTACGACGAAACCTTTTATCTTTTGCCATGATTAAATCTATTTGGATAATGCTTGCTAATACTCCATATTTCATTTATGAAATATGGCATATGGACGTCAAAACTGCTTTCCTTAACAGAAATCTTTTGGAGGATGTTTACAACATTCTGACGGTTTTATCGTGGCAAAACATGCAAACAAGGTTTGCAAGATATATCGATCCATTTATGGATTGAAGCAAGCATTGCGTTCTTGGAACCAGCGTTTTGATATAATCATAATGGTATATGATTTAATTCAAAATGAAGATGATTCTTGTGTATATAAGAAGGTTAGTGAGAGCGCACTGACAATGAATGTCCTATAAGTTGATGATGTATTGCTTCTTAGCAATAACATTACTATAATATAATCGATGAAATCTTGGCTTTCGTTAAAATTCTCCATGGTAAACCTGGGAGAAGCAGGCTTTATTCTAGGAATAAAGATCTACTGAGATAGATCTAGAAAGCTGCTGACTACCCTCCCAGAGTTCGTACATTTTTGAAATGTATGTGACCTGATGTCTCATATGCTTTGAGCATATGTAGACGTTATGAGGCCAATCCAGGTGATGGTCACTGGATTGATGTAAAGAACATCCTTGGGTATCTTAGACGAATTAAGGATGCTTTCTTAATTTATGGAGAATGAGAACTTAAGGTGACTAGGTTCACCGCTGCAAGTTTCCAAACCAACAAAGACGACCTTAAGTCACAGTAAGGGTACATATTTAGTTTTAATAACGGAACAGTGAGTTGGAAATCTTCCAAGCAAGATACTGTTTCCGAATAAATAACAAAAGCGGAACATTGCTGCAGCTGAGGCAGCAAAATAAGCATTTTGGATCTATATAATCCTAATTGGATTAGGTGTAGTTCTTTTAGCAGCTGAGCTAGGCTACAGTGCAGGCTAAGGCACCGCGGTCTCATCAACAATCCAAGTATATACTTCGATTATTTCATCTGATTCTTCAGATTATACATCGTGGCGATGTGATGATCGAATAAAACGAATCAGATGATAACATTACAAATCCGCGGACGAAAGCTGTTTCTAAGCAGAAGTTTGAGCGACCCGTACATAGTTCAGGTGTAGGACACTTGAGTGATTGGCTATACGCCAAGTGGGAGATTGTTAGACAATTATGACCTATAACATCAATATTTGTAGAGAACATGGTGTTGTTGTAAAAATTAACTATGTGACAAAGGAAATTTCTCTTTTATCATTTGTAATTGGATTACTGGGATATATATAAGTGATAAAAGTCCATATGATTAGTACCAGATTAATAAGATATGAGACAATATTAATCCACGTAAGGTTTAATCATTAAATATCCCTGGTCGTAGTATTATCGAGACTGGACATCGATAATGCGGAATAGGCTAGTATTACACTTGTGCGTGTTATGGAAGCGTAACAACATAGTTCTCATATATTTGGGTATTGGATACTCATGCAAGTGTAATAGAAGGTTCTGTTTACCGATGGTACGGAAACAGCTTCGCTCTGGATAGACCCCTCGGAATCCCATTGGTAGTATGACTACGTGTCAATAGGAATCCGAATCAGGGTAGGTGTATTTGATCTTAACCTGAGACTTGCATCGCTAATACTTGCGACAATCAGTATATTTTGGTTTTGGTCGTCTGGGGCTTTAACAGGTTCTATGTACGCCTTTTCTGGGTATACTAAGAATCGTAGTGTATTGGGTGTGATGTCAAGATGGAAGTATCACTTCAGTCATATGGAGATGATGATCAAGCAGGATACGGAACTGGTACTCTTGTATGCTGCAGCTATCAGGATAATATGACTAGGTCATGATTATCCGATTATAGAGGCTAGTTACCAGAGATCCGATATATGTTTCGTACGGGGCAGACACAATTCCAGTCCTAGGCCTAGCATGTGATATCGATACTGGATCGTAATACGCAATACCACGTATACTACGCCTGACAAAGATTACATATTCCTTAAAAATATATTTCTGGAGAATTGGGTAGGCACGGTGCTTTGCTAGAAGCAAACCATGTCTTGTAAATCGGTAAGAACGTGGTACGAGGTACGCACGTGTTCGGATAGTCCGACGATCGTATTTACTGCCAACATATCCAGGGATCTCATGGGTCGCTTCCCGAAGATTCACCGATGACGTTTGACTCGAACATAATTAATCTGGGATTAATTATGAGAGAGAGAAAATTAATCTAGGATTAATTGCGAAAGAATTTATTTGGGATAAAATTTGATTAGAAGAGAGAGAACGATTAATTTGGAATTAATTGATTAATTAATATATTCGATATATTAAATGAAATTAGATTTCATAGCGGAATTAAAATTGGATTTTAATTCGGGTGAACGAATTAATTTAAAATTAATTCGTAAGCGACTTACGTAATAATTTTACGAGACATTATTATTTAATCAAATTTGATTTAATTAAGTCGCAACGGAAAATTCGTTAATTCGGAATTAACGAATGTAGGACACAGAAATCGGTGACGTTGTTCTAGGCTCGCGGCCTAGTTGGGAGTATGGTGTAGGGTGGTTGCTTGATTTTGAGGGAAGGCAGTTTGAGTGAGTGGGCAGGTGGCGTTCGTGGTTTAGGGCGTGTGGAGCAGGCTGGTGAAGGCAAGGGGGAGTGACGTGCTGAGGGGTGTGTGAATCGTGGGCTTATGGTGCGTAGAGCAGGCTGTTGAAGGCAAGGGGAAGTGAGTGGCGTGAGTGGGTTGCCTTGTTGGCGTGAGATGGGCAATGGCTTTAGGGTTTATTGATTCCTTTCGTGTGTGCAGTGGGGATTGGGAGCCGAATGGGTTGAATGAATTCTGTTTTTGGTTATTTGTGTGAATCGGCCTTGAATTTTAGGGTTGATTTCGTGAGAATGAGCCAGGGTTTCAAGGTTGGTTTGTGGTTCTTTTTATAGGCAAAGGTTGGGGGTTTTCCTTGTGTGAAAAGGGAAGGAATTTTGTAATTATGGGGGATATTTTTAATTAGTGTGGGATAAGGAAAATTCTCTTTAATTAGGGATGTGATTTGGATTTAATTTGATTTGATCTCTTTTAGTTAGGGATATGATTTGATTTAATATCTTTTAATTATGGAATGTATTTTAAGTGGATTAGGAAAGTATTTGATGAGATTTCTTTAATTTAGGAAGGGGATTTATTTTAATTTAATTGGATTTAATTTAATTTAATTTCAATTTAATTGGTTTTAATTTTAATTTGTGACATGTTTTAATTATTTCTTAGATTGGGCTTGGGTGAGATGGGCTTGGTATGTTTTGAAACGGAGGTCCAACAAGCGAACCCGAAGCTACTCCAGCGAGTTAAATCCAACAATGTGTCAATTCTTGACTATTTCCTTCCGACGTCTGTTTCCCGCGGCTTCCACAACTAAAGAGGTAGTGTCTCCATACGAGACTCATCATCGGGACTTATATGCAAAAATGCAGTGCCTATAGTCGCCCCCACTTTGATGGGACTTGTGTAATGTGTAACAGTGACAATCCTATCAAAGTTATGCAATGCATTTTCACTTACCTGGCTCGCCAGCTGCCACCTGACTTGCCTGTTGCTCTGAACCGAATTGATGATGTGCCATTCCTGGCGTGCTAAACCCCGTACCTAGGGTTTCGCGGTAGTCCACAATGCTGTACATGGCGTGCTAAACCCCGTACCTAGGGTGTCGCAATAATCCATAATACCGTACCTGGCGTGCTAAACCACGTACCTAGGGTGTCGCGGTAGTCCACAATGCCGTACCTGGCATGCTAAACCCCGTACCTAGGGTGTCGCGGTAATCCACAATATCGTACCTGGCATGCTAAACCCCGTACCTAGGGTGTCGCGATAGTCACAATGTCGTACCTGGCGTGCTAAACCCTGTACCTAGGGTGTCGCGGTAATCCACAATGCCGTACCTGGCGTGCTAAACCCCATACCCAAGGTGTCGCAGTTCCGTCTCCATACCTAGAGTGCCGCAGTGAAATCTCCATACCCGGAGTGCCGTACCTAGCAAAACTAATGTTGTGTCTCCATACCCAGAGTGCCATACCCGGCAGAACTGATGCTGTATCTCCATACCCGGAGTGCCATACCCGACAGAACTGATGTTGTACCTCCATACCCGGAGTGCCATACCCAGCAGAACTGATACTAGTAATGATGTGGGCCTCGCCCCCAGAGTGCCATACCCAGCAACACTAATAATGATGTGGGCCTCGCCCCCAAAGTACCATACTCGGCAAGACTAATACTGATGATGTGATGGTTCGTTCTCGAACCATGCTGTGAGGTGGTCCATTCTCGAACAGTGCTCCATTCTCGGAGTGCCATTTTCGGCATGCTAAACCTCATTTCCGAGGCGTCGCTGATGTGACGATTGTCCATTTTCGAACTGTGCACCATTTTTGGAGCGCCATTTTCGGCATCTAATGTGATAGTGGTCCATTTCCGGACCATGCTCCATTTTCGGAGTGCCATTTTCGGCGAGTGATAGTGGTCCATTTCCAAACCGTGCTCCATTTTCGGAGTGCCATTTTCGGCAAGTGATAGTGGTCCATTTTCGAACCGTGCTCCATTTTCGGAGTGCCATTCCCGGCTTGTTCATTCCCGAACGGTGCTCCATTATTGGAGTGCCATTCTCGGCTCTGTTCATTCCCGAACCTTGCTCCATTCTCGGAGTGCCATTCCCGGCTTGTTCATTCCCAAACCTTGCTCCATTCTCGGAGTGCCATTCCTGGCTTGTTCATTCTCGAACTGGGCTCCATTCTCGGAGTACCATTCCCGGCTTGTTCATTCCCAAACCTTGCTCCATTCTCGGAGTGCCATTCTCGGCTTGTTCATTCTCGAACTGTGCTCCATTCTCGGAGTGCCATTCCCGGCTTGTTCATTCTCGAACTGTGCTCCATTCTCGGAGTGCCATTCCCGGCTTTCTGATGATGTGTGGGCCTCAACCCTGGGACTCATCCCCAAAACTGATACTGATGTGGGCCTCGACCCTGGATTAACAGGTTCTCTGCCCCAAGACTGTCATCGCCGAAAGCAAAGCCTACTCTCTGACATCCTGTCACATCATTCTGGCTATCTTCCGCCACACGCTATATACTGGATCCAGCCTATAAAGTGCCTCCAAACAATGACACGTTTTGGAGGGAAAAAAACCCAACAACTCTGACCTGCCGAGCTTCCAAATTGTCTTTCCCTCGTCCAGAAATATCTGAACTCATCTTCCGCGGTACTGAAGGTGAAACAGCACTGAACTGAGCTACCGGACTCCTGTTGTGGTCGGCCCGAACCGTGCTGAACTGCCTGACCTATCTTCTGTGATCGGTCTCTGCTCTGATGTGGTCGGTCTCTGAATCTGTACCATATTGCATGTTCTGGTCGGTCATCCCGCGAAATTGTTTCCGGACTCTCTCTGGCCGAGGAATAACCCAAAATCTCAAATTACTTCTCTGTCCTTACCGAACTGTTCAAAGTACTTGTCATCAAAAATCACCATAAACAATATTCTTGCATTCTTTCTCTCATTCTCTTTGATATTCTTTCTTGTACAATTCTTTGGACCTTTATTGGGAGGAAATACTGTAAATTTCTTGAAGGCACTTTCTCTCTTTTCTTTCTTTTTGCATGGTATGCATTTTTTATGTTCTTATGATGCTTGGTGATGTATATGATTTTTCCACATATATTTGCTTTATTTCTTGACTAATAATGTCGCGTGTGATCTTTCTTGCTTGTGAATGAAGGCCCACCGCCTCAAGATAAGCATGGTGGTTATAATTGTTGGGGTTTAGCGGTGGAAGAGTGATTTAGGTAAAAATTAGATTTTTAAATATTTTAATTTTTCAGTATCATATACCGTAAATTTGCCTATATTTCAACTAAATCTTTTGTAGGAATCAAATAGCCACATCAAATTAAATTATTGAAATATGACAAAAATTTTACGAAAGTTTTTCGAAAAAAATTTACACCAATCAAGTGATCGGTCAGTCGATTCACATGCCGGACTGACCCGGTCACATGAATAGTGACCAGTCAGCTCTTAATGTGATTGTCCAGTGAGTAGTTCACTGCACAGTCATATTTTACATGGTGTTGTATTTTTATTGTTTTCGAAAAATTTAAATATTTTGACCACGAAATAATTTCCGAAAATTATTTCAACAGCCAATAACATCCAAACACATTTTAATATCTTATATTTTTCGTAAAATAAATTAATTTCGGATTTAATCAAATTAAATAATTATTTTTAATTATTTTTCATGTTAAAATCCAAATTCTTCATCAAATTGATCAAATTTAATTTATACCATTCAAAGTCACCACATATGAAATATCAAAGAATAATTTTAGGTATTATAAGAGTGATCATAACACTTTAAAATGTTAATTTTTGATTTTGAACCCTATATCTTTAATTAGACCAAAATCTACACATGCTAAATATTAGGATTCATAAAGGTTATCAACAAAATTATAAACACCAAATATTTGGAAACATGTAACATATATCAATTACATAATAACATGAGTAAGAAAGTAATTTTTCAAAATGGAAATAAAGATTATATCTGAATCCAATTAAGTTGTTGTCTTTGCATCCAATATCCAAATACTTCTCTTCTGCTGTATAAATTTTGTAACCTAACCATATTATTTTTGTTCTCAACACATGAGAAACTCTAACCAAAAAATGAAAAATAAATTTTCATTTATATATCATATTGTCGAAAATAGAGGGCCAAAAATGTCAATTTTCCAAGACGATACTTGGTCCAAATTTAGACACATTTTAATATGATCAAAATAAAATTAATTAATTAATTTTTTGCTTATTGGAATCCATATGTAAAATACACATGGTTTGTCCAATCAAAATTAGCCAACTATAAAAGAATATTCCAATAATATTTTTTAGAAATTTAAATTAATTAACTTAAATTAAAACATTAAACAAAAAATTAATCATGGAAAAATATTCCAAGAATATTCTTCTTTAATATAATAAAAAATTAATTAACATTTAATTAATTCAATTAATCATAGTAAAAACAAGTGTCAACCTCCAATTAGTCTTTAATATGTATCTAATCAATTTATATATCGTATACAAATATACGTTAAATTTACGCACATGTGTAAATTATGAATAATCCAAATTATCCATAATTTATTGCCCAAATGTTTAATGAGTACACTTCATACTGTGGGACTCTCTGGATTCAGGTTTATCCATCACAAAAACCATTTTCATGTCTGTAATTCGTCCATTCAAAAATTACAATGACCACAGATAATCAAACTAAACTATACACGTCGATGTCATTACATATATATAATCTATCCGTCATAAGCTATTCAAATAGTACTGGAGATATAAAAGATACATCAATCTCCGCTATGTACAATTCATATATGTTATGACATATATATTATTCTCTAAATAAATACTCGGAACTCATTTCCGCAGTATACCTTGGCCAAGGATTTAAAGGATCACGAAATGGATACCTAAATCCTTTACATGGGACTGACGGATCCTCTTTGGATGCATTACATGATATCATAAGAATTTGTTGATGGAGTTGGTGCTTGGAGTGCCAATCTGATTTGTACATTTTAATATTTATTATTAAAATAACAATATTTTTCATCTCATACCTTATAATGGTATTATCATTATGCGTATTACATTAATGTATAGATATGCTAAGAATGACATCGACCTTAAAATAGTCTTGACACTATGTGTAAACTATTCTTAAAGTAAATATTCATAGTCGTTGGTTTTGGAATAACGGCTGAATTCCTATAACCTAAAAGACTAGCACATGTCGTATATTAGAATTGGAGTTTCAATGGTTTAATCCGATGTACCATGAGTTTTGGAAACTCATATAGACATGTGGGTATTTGTTGAAGCGAATACTGAATGACTCATAGATGATTCCTAATAGTTGGAAGTACACACCACCATCAATAGGAATCTCCTGAGTCGAGTATCATATATAATCCTTTGATTATAGGATGTCATTGATTTTGTGTGAGATCCTCCACACTTTCATGCCATGTATGTCGGAAACCTTTCATGATCTGGCCTCTAGATGTTCGTTGGGTGTGGACCGATGCACTCAGTAATCAAGTGCGAAGCAAGATAGGATCCGTCGGCCCGTATGTGTACCATAAAGGGGTTTAGGTATCCATGTGAGTTAAGTCACGATTCTTAAAGACTTGGCCAAAGCCGATCACCTAGGGTGGATCGCATCAGTTGTAAATAATCGTTGACATGTCGACATGAGATGTGCGCCTTGGAAACTTGACGGTATATTCTATGTTTTCTAAGCACAACTCGGATAGCCTACGACAGAGGGATTGTTAAACATATGGGATGACCTCGACTTGTATAGTTCAAAAAGGTCGTTCGTGTTCTTCAGGAATTTGGAGGTGGCCGAATTGCGTACATATTAGCTAGGCTTATATGACGAACGTGTCTGAACTTAGAGAGTCCCAATATGAAGTGTACCCGTTTAGCACTTGGGTAGCCGATTTAATTTTTGATAAAAGATAATATTCGATATTATAATTATCAACTAAGATAATCACGTGTTATTATATAACATTGATTATTTACTTTGACCTAATTGGATTAATTGGATTAATTCAATAATTACACAAGAGCTTAATTGTAAAATCATAATTATCTCTACCATTTGAGGATATTATGGTAATTGTAAGTATGTAATAATAGGTGGTTTTGGCTTGATTTAATTGGATTAAATCAAAGTGGCAAACGTTGAACTAATCCATCTCTTAATCCTTGGCTTGACTTAATTGGATTAAATCAAAGCGGGAGACAATGGAGATTAGTCACACCTAATTATACATATTTGGACAAATTGGATTAAGACCACTTAAAAGTTGATTAGAACTTTTATTAATTAAAAATTTCCTAAGTTTTCCTATAAATAGAAAGCTTTAGGAATGTTTTAATTACAAGTACAAGCATAAGCAACAACTTGAGTTAGCTATACACAAGTAATTCTTGAGAGATTAGCCTAAGTTAGAGAAGTTTTTAGAGAAGCTTGTGAGGTCTACAAAATATTTCATTAAGAAGAAATCAAGATTATATCTTGAAGTGAAGCTTGCTAGCATTGGAAATCAAGGTTGGATCTTGAAGTCAAGCTTGCACACCTTGAAGGTTCTCCAATAATTTCAACAAAGGATAAGTAAAGTGGATCTTTTATCAAGCTTACTAGGTAATATTTGATCTTCTCCTAAGCTATGTTTATTTATGTATTAGATGCATGATCATATAGCTTAAAGTTAAAATAAGGCTAATCAATTGTGTTAGGATACTTTAGAAGTATAAACACAATATGCTTATGTATTAGGTCAAAGATGTTCATGTTGGACATGGAATAATTAATAAGAGTTTGGAACTCTAGATTAAAGTTTAGAGTTATGACTACCATTCTAGATTCACTTGACTACCTTTAGATGAAGTAGAATTGTTCATGAGACATTTCTAATTGAAATTCTAAAATGGTTCGTAATTAGATTCTAACAAATGCATATAAGTATTTAGAATACATGTATGCTAGTTGTAATACATGTGGTGTTGGTGGTTATGAAGTTAAAATTGGATTTTAAGTGTATTTGAAGTATTGGGAGAAAATTGGAAGTAATTAGTAATATTTTGAAATGAAAAATCACTCACTGCCTGATCTGCGTCGCGACACAAACCCTTTTGCGTCGCGACACAGAGCTGCGCGTCGCGGCACAAACCCTTTTACGTCGCGACGCGTCGCCGTTTTTCAGAAACATGCTCTCGGTATTTTAGGTTACGTCGCGACACAAACCCACTTGCGTCGCGACTCGACTCTTAGACCTGATTCATACTAAAACTTATTTTTCTCCGTTCCGGAGCTTCCAGACTCTGATTGGGTCCCCGTTTTTTCCTACGGACTCGTATTGGAATTTAGTTTTATATATAAATCAATTAAAATACATTTATCTTTTTTATCTATAGGTTATACCCATTTCCGCTGCCCGGGGCATCGATCCGACCCTAAGGGTTCCACAACTGCCCCAACAGAATGATATCAGTAGCAATGGCTTAACCACACAAAAAAATGTTTTGAATCTATGCCATAGTAATTTTAATTTAATTATGCATAAGACATATTGGATATGTATTGCATGTTTTAAATTAAAACTTTGACCTAATTAAGTTAATGACTTGATTGTCATAAATCTCTCGTGATTAGGTGATTACTTTAATTAAGTAATAGTATTAATAATGTTGGAGCATTATTGGATGGTCCGTCTTGTCAATACGGAGATGAATGGGTTCTTACTACTTATATCTAATATCGTCATTAGTGTTAGGGTATAAGGGCTCAGAACTTAAGTCGCTCCGGTAAAACATTAGATGTAGCGTGATGAGTTAACGTAGTTACCTAATATCATCATTAGTGTGAGGGTTTACATACGAAGATCATTAGTGCACATTGACAAGTATACACCTAGAAAACATCTTAATCCAATATCGTCATTAGTGTGAGGATAAGAAACGGTTTAGGACCAAACCAGGAGTCACATGAAGTGATTGACCTAGGAGGTCTACCTAATGAGTTTACAAAGGCCAATATCGTCATTAGTGTGAGGCTGGAGTAAATGTCATGGGATCCACTTCCCGATATGAAATTTTGATAGTGAAATTTCTATTTTTCCTTTAAGGGAGATTACGAAATTACGTAAAGTAGTGGGATGACACTAATAGATTTAAAATTCCATAATCAATTAGTGTTATCACTTTTGAAATAAAAATTATTCTACTACTACTAAAAAATGTTGTCTTGTAGATGGCTGCCACTAATCCATTGATGAAACTTTTGGATTCCTATAAGCTAAAAGGAGCCGAGAACTATATCGAATGGGAAATGAACATACGCTTTGTCTTGGAGTATGAAAAGTTGACTTATGTCACGATCAATCCACTGCCTGTTGATATCGATCCTGACTCCACTCCAAAAGAGTGAGAAACTTTTGATAGATGGAAGGATGATAACCTGAAAGTGAAATCCTACATCTTGGGATCGATGGTTCTAGATTTGCTGAGACAGTACATTGAAGTACCAGATGCTTGGAGCATTATGCGAAAACTCAAGGAGTTGTTCGAGGTAAATCAAGAGATGGAACTTTATCGAAGGTCTAAGGAATTGTTCCATGCTGAACTCAAGGAGGGATGAGCTGTCAGCACTCATATTTTGAACATGATTGACCAGATTCGATATCTGGAATGATAGGGCATTGTGTTTGATGAACGGTTGGGCCATAATTTGATTCTGTCTTCTTTGTCTGGTTCTTATGCTGGCTTTATATTGAGTTTCCATATGCATTCGATGCAAGCCACATACGAAGAACTTCATAACATGCTACGCACGGCGGAGCAAGATTTGAAGAAAGGCAACCCCACACTGTATCTCCATGGTGGAGCTGGCTCTTCAAAGACTTCTGGGAAGTCAAAGAAAATAAATATGGGGAAGAAGAAAATATCAAAGAAAAACTCCAAGAAGCGCAATGGTGCAAAACCGAAAGTAGCTCGTGATCAATGTCTACAATGCAAGAAATATGGACACTGGAAGAAGGACTTTCCAGAGCTTAAAGGAAAAGCAGGACCCTCAGGTACGCTTTGTATTTTTCCAATTATTGACATCTCATTAGCCTAAGATGCAAATAATGGATGGGTGTTAGACACTGGCAGTCCTACTCATATTTGCATTTCTTTGCAGGAAATGAAGGTGAAAAGAAGGCTGAATAAATGGGAGATCCAGCTTAAAGTTGGCAATGGCGAGACATTGGATGTCAAGGCCATAGGAATAGTTGTTCTAAATCTCCAAAATGGATGTAAATTAGATTTGCATGACTGTTATTATGTTCCATCAATTATCAGACAAATAATATCACTGCCAATATTAGATATAAAGGGATATAAAATAAACATTAAGGATGAAACTTTATGTTTGTAAGATAAAGATAATTTATTGAAATGTGAATGTTTTTTATCAAACGGTCATTATATTTTGGAAATATGTAGAGATGTCTTTAATATAGAGAAAAACAAGTAGGAAGTCTGAGTTAAATAATACTGAATTATGGCATATGAGATTGGGCCACATAGGTGTTAAACATCTATCCAAATTGGTAAAGGATGGTTTGATTGAAAATCTTACCTTAGATCCTTATCCGATTTGTGAGTCATGTATCCGAGGAAAAATGACAAAGGCCCCATTTCAAGGTGTTGGACACCGTGCTGGAAATTTACTGGAGCTAATACATAGTGATGTTTGTGGTCCATTAAATCATGCCGCTCATGATGGTTCAACATACTTTGTAACTTTCACAGATGACAAGTCTGGATATGGATATGTCTATCTAATGAAACATAGGTCGGAAACATTTGACAAGTTCAAAATATTCCGAAATGAAGTAGAAAAACAAACCAGTAAATTCATCAAATGCCTTAGATCAGATCGAGGCGGTGAATACATGAGTGAAGAATTCAGAAATTATTTAAGGGAGAATAGAATTCTAGCCCAATATAGCCTACCAGGAACACCTCAACACAATGGAGTGTATGAGCGTAGAAATCATACTTTATTGGATATGGAAAGAATGATGATGAGCTATACAGATCTTCCTTATTACCTTTGGGGTTACGCTTTACTTACTACTGCCTACATAATTAATAGGGTTCCATCGAAAGTTGTTTCTACGACCCCCTATCAGATATGGTTCGGTAGAAATCCAAGTCTTAGGCATTTAAAGATTTGGGGTTGTCCTGCATACGTTAGAATTATGCAGCAGGATAAACTAGCACCCAGAGGGTATAAATGTAGGTTCGTTGGACATCATAATAATTCCATGGGATATCAATTCTATGATTCCGAGCAACAAAATATATTTGTTGTTCGCTTTACAACTTTTATGGTAATTGTAAGTATGTAATAAAAGGTGGTTTTGGCTTGATTTAATTGGATTAAATCAAAGTGGCAGACATTAAACTAATACATTTCCTAATCCTTGGCTTGATTTAATTGGATTAAATCAAAGTGGGAGACAATGGAGATTAGTCACACCTAATTATACATATTTGGACAAATTGGATTAAGCCCACTTAAAAGTTGATTAGAACTTTTATTAATTAAAAATTGCCTTTGTTTTTCTATAAATAGCAAGCATTATGAAGGTTTTAATTACAAGTACAAGCATAAGCAAAAGCTTGAGTAAGCTATACACAAGTAATTCTTGAGAGATTAGCCTAAGTTAGAGAAGTGTTTAGAAAAACTTGTGAGGTCTCTAAAATATTTCATTAAGGAGAAATCAAGATTAGATCTTGAAGTGAAGCTTGCTACCATTGGAAATCAAGGTTGGATCTTGAAGTCAAGCTTGCACATCTTGGAGGTTCTCCAACAATTTCAATAAAGGAGAAGTAGATTGGATCTTGCATCAAGCTTACTAGGTAATGTTTGATCTTCTCCTAAGCTATGTTTATTTATGTATTAGATGCATGATCACATAGCTTAAAGTTGAAATAAAGCTAATAAATTATGTTAGGATACTTTAGAACTATAAACACAACATATTTATGTATTAGGTCAAAGATGTTCATGTTGGACATAAAATAATTAATAAGAGTTTGGAACTCTAGATTAAAGCTTAGATCTATGGCTACCATTATAGATTCACTTGACCACCTTTAGATGAACTAGAATTGTTCATGAGATATTTGTAATTGGGATTCTAAAATGGTTCGTAATTAGATTCGAACAAATATATATAAGTATTTAGAATACATGTATGCTAGTTGTAAAACATGTGTTAATGGTGGTTATGAAGTTAAAATTAGATTTTAAGTGTATTTGAAGTATTGGGAGAAATTTGGAAGTGTTTAGTAATGTTTTGAAATGAAAAATCACTCACTGTTTGATCTGCGTCGCGACACAAACCCTTTTGCGTCGCGATGCGTCACTATTTTTCAGAAACATGCTCTCGGCATTTTGGGTTGTGTCGCGACACAAACCCAATTGCGTCGCGACTCGACTCCTAGACCTGATTCATACTAAAACTTGTTTTTCTTCGTTCTGAAGCTTCCGGACTCCGATTGGGTCCCCATTTTTTCCTACGGACTAGTATCGGAATTTAATTTTACATAAAAATTAATTAAAATACACCTATCCTTGATATCCATGTGTTAGACCTATTTTTTCTGTCCGGGACACCGATCCGACCGTAGGGATTCCACAACTGCCCCAACATCTGTCCACATCCAACAGACAAACATAGGTATGATCTTTAAAAAGATTATTGATGTGACTGTCATCAAAGTGTGGAGGATAACTTACATATCCACAGTAGTTCCTCAAGTAAAATGACCTAATATGCTACTTGACTCGAGAAGATTTCTATTGACGTTGATGTACCATCTATTAGGAATCTTCTGATGAGTTTTTTTAGTATTCATCCAATAAATACCTATATGTCTATACGAGTCTTCCTAAGATTCATATTTCACTTAAATAAGCCATTGAAACTACTCTAATATATGACATATAATAGTCTCACGGGATTACTAATCGACCATATATGTAAATCTTGACCATGAATAATTTAAGAATAATCTATGTTGTAATGTAATCTATGTTGTAACGTTTCTCCGTGTCAATTGTGGTGCTTTTGTAACTATATCACAACTACTCATGCTATGGTCAACTTATGCCTTTACCATATAACTAAAAGATTATATTGATGAAAATTACATAATATTTTTCATAATCAAATATAATTGTATAATGTATTTATAATAAATACATAAAATATTATCGCTCCAAGCACCAACTCTAATATTTTCTCCTAATTGCTTTAACATCAATTTTTATGGTATCTAGTACACATCGCCTTCATATGTCTATCATATAGTCTCGGAGGTAAGGCCTTCGAAAGTGTGTCTGCAATATTATCCTCTTTAGATATCTTGCATATGACAACGTCTCCTCGAACAATGATCTCATGAATAATATGGTACTTTTGTTTTACATGTTTCGAATTTTGATGCGCTCTTGATTCTTTTGGTTGTGTGACGATACCATTATTACTACAGAACAACGAGATTGAATCCTTGATGCTTGGGACAATTCCTAACTTTATGATAAATTTCCTAATCTACACAGCTTCTTTTACAGCATCAGATGTTGTAATATATTTCACCCCAGTAGTGGAATCTATTGCAAATCCTTTCTTGGAACTTTTCTAACTGACTACGACATTATTAAGAGTCAATACAAAACCCGATGTAAGATTTCTATCATTAAGATCTGACCGAAAATCAGGATATATTTAATGGTTATCCAATTGGCGTTACCTAGATTGGATTGATATCTGCTGGTAACACTTACCGCATGACTAATATCAGGTCTCGTATATAACATGACATATATAATGCTTCCTAAGAATGATGCATATGTTTGACTAGTTATTCTAGTATTTTCATCTTCCGTATGATGACATATCTTCTTGGAAAAATGAATGCTATGTCGAAAAGGTATGTATAAATCTTACAATTGCTAAAATTATACCTATCCAAGATCTTATTGATATACGAGGATTATGATAACCTAATTAGCCTCCATTCTTTAACCATATAGGTATTTCATGAAGAAGGTTTTACAAAGATATGCTTTAACGCCCTATATCATCCCAAGATCATTTTCAATTATTAGGATGTCATCAACATAGAGCACCAAGAACACTACCATGCTCCTGATGAATTGTAATATCCCCAATCCGTGAGATGCTACCGACAGGGAATAGGCCGTACTAACCCTCTGAGCCTCTGACTTCCTAGCTATGAACAACACTGGTACTCTTTTCAAATATAATCTCATATATTGGACCATTGCCTAAATCCATGATATGGAAAGTAAAATAATAAACACACAACCAAACACTCAACATCATTTATCTTAACAACTATATACATGAATTTATTATACAAATATCTAAAATTGGACTTTACTTGACTTGGCTGAACTCTATCTCCAACTTAACCTGGTGGACCGAACACCCTAGTGACTGCCATCAGTATTCATTCTCCTAAGATCGTCCTCCAGGTAAACCTGCAAAACAAAGAAACTGAAATACTTAATTGAAATCTCATAGTTTTGAAGTCGAAAATCACTTTAAGAAACCTGATTCTTCTGAAAACTATTTTTAGTTTGGAAAACTCTGAATCATTTCTGTAAAACTGAGCTTTTTTGAAAATTCTTTCATAACTTTTGTCCATTTCGAAAATCATGTCTCTAGAAAACTTATCTCTGAAAATTTATTTCTGAAACATCTGTTTTCTGGAAATCTTTTTCTATAAATCTGTCTCTGAAAACTATCATTGAAATATCTATTTCTGAAATACATGATGCATAGGGGCGTTACGTATCGCCGTCCCCCCATACACCTAACTAGACTAAAGAGTGAAAATCCATGACATTGAGGCATTATGTATCGTCGTCCCCCAAAGCATGCCACTACATGTCCCTGAAATTAGGGTCTAGGGGTGTTACGTATCGTCATCCCCATAGCCCTGAAATCTGGTGGTCTTGGGGCGTTACGTATCGCTGTGTCCCAAGCCATAAATCTGGAGCCAAGGTGTGGATCTATGCTACCCTCCAGATTCGATATCCATGATCTAGGGGCATCTATCATCCATAGTCCTGAACTGCGTGTGCAAACAGTGTCTAAATTCGTCAATTCCATATCTGAGTCAAGTTACATACCGAGGTGAGTTTTTCCCTCATGTCTCAAAATCACTAAAAACATACTTTTAAAATCATCTCTTTTCTAAATCATTTCTCAAAACATTCTTCATCAAAATAATTTGAGAGTAAATTTGGCTAGTGCCCTAAACGCGGAAAAGTAAATCTGATATTTTAAACAACATAATGTAAAAGATCAACTTAAGGAAATAGTGTCCACTCACAGATTTAGAGTCTGTTAGCATTACTTCACCTCACCGAAGGAATTTGTGGTTCCTGCGATAACCTTTTATCGGTAACTTAATTAGAGTATAAATTATGGAATATACTTTAGAATTATCATTGCTATATGATATCCTACGTTTGTGACATGATAAATTACATATATATAAGATGATAAGAAACTCAAATGGTGGCCTCTAACATCTTAGGTTGCAATTGGAAGGGTTAAATCTGATTCTGGAAATTAGTCTCGCGTCACGACGCTATGAATCACGATGTCCACTGGGCAGAACTGAAATAGAGAGCAAATTTTTTATCCACGTCGTGATGCTGGACGTTATGTGTCATGACGTCCATGAAGACAGAACCGAGGTAGAGGGAAATTCCAGTTGTGTGTCGCGACTAGCTACTAGAGCGTCGCGACGTCCTCATTTCCAGATCCAAATAGAGAGCATTTGTATGTTCGACGTCGTGACACTAGACCATACGCGTAGCGACGCGAGCTTGAAATCGGGGCCAAAAACTAATTCTCCATGCTCACTGCCCCAAGACTACTTCAACACTCCCACACTATAACTTTCATATGAGCACTTCTCTAACTACAATATGTATACTCATGAGGTATATTCAATCCTCAACTTCTATATACCAATTGATCAACATCAATACACAAGAAATATATTCAATCCCCCCCAACACATTCACACACGCAAAAGCCTCAATCCATGTTAATACTATCGTGATACTTTCCAAAATGCATGCTAATAACTCAATCAAAGCCAATTCAGTAATTCCAAATCCTATGGTTTATAAGGTGCAGATTTAGGGCTTTATATTCTTTGCTCAAATTAAAATTTGAGAATATAGAAGGAGAAAAAAAGCTTACTGGACCAAGAAAACTTGAGAACTCATCACCATTCCTTCATTATTTCCATGGATGTGGAGAAAATTTTGAAGATTTTCTCCTTAACCCAAGCTCACATTTTTTACTTCTAAAGAGATGAATGAGTAATGCCTTATTTAGAGTCAAGGTGGCTGATTTCGAAGTATATTCTATGATTTGTATTCTAATTAAGTTACCTATAAAAGGTTATCGCAGGAACCACAAATTCCTTCGGAGAGGTGAAGTAATGCTAGCAGACTTCAAATTTGTGATTGGACACTCTTTCCTTAAGTTGATCTTTTTACATTATGTTGTTTAAAATATCAGATTTACTTTTCCGTAATTAGGGCTGGCCAAATTTACTCTCAAATTATTTTGATGAAGAATGCTTTGAGAAATTATTTAGAAAAAAGATGATTTCAAAAGTACGATTTCAGTGATTTCGAGGCATGGGAGAAAAACCCACATCAGTATGTAACTTGAATCAGATATGGAAATGACGGATTCAAACACTGTATGCACATGCAGTTCAGGACTAGGGATGACAGATGCCCCTAGATCTTAGATACAGAGTCTGGAGGGTAGCATAGATCCGCACCTCTTACTCCAGATTTGTGGCTTGGGACATTTGGCAAATTATTTACTGCTTCGGGTTCGAAATTGGATGGCATAATGCATGTTGTAAATCATATTTAAATAAGTACGTGCTCATGAGATGACTTTTGGGACATTCGGCAAATTCCTTATAGTTCCGATGCGGAACTTAGCTTACGTTCTTTTCGAAATAACCCTTAGTATTTGGGGTATAACGTTTTCATACAATCTCCAATTTTTATGAACTTTATATCATCGGAAATCTCAAACCAATACCTATAATTTTCATGTTGTACATATTTCCATATTCGAAACCGAAGCAGGTCAAAAATCATGATTTCCATAAATGCTACAGTAAATTCGAGAATAGACTAGAAATGAGTGATGTGCCAAAATCTCAACCACTACTTTTATCACAAAATCAGACACATTGCCTATAAATAAGGAACTATTCATTCATCCCTTTAGAAGTAAAAAACATGATCTTGGGTTAAGGAGAAAATCTTCAAAATTTTCTCCACTTCATGGAAATAATGAAGAAATGGTGATGAGTTCTCAAGTTTGCTTGGTCCAGTAAGCTTCCTTTCTCCTTCTATCTTTTCAATGTTCAACTTTGAGCAAAGAATATAAAGCCCCAAATCCGCACCTTATAAATCCTAGGATTTGGAATTGCTTAATTGGCTTTGATTGAGTTATTAGCATGCATTTTGGAAAGTATCATGATAGTATTAACATTAATTGAGGCTTTTGCATGTGTCAATGTGTTGGGGGGATTGAATGTATTTCTTATGCATTAATGTTAATCAATTGGTATATAGAAGTTGGGGATTGAATATACATCTTGAGTATACATATTGTAGTTAGATACCAGCTCATATGAAGGTTATAGCGTGGGAGTGTTGGAGTAGCCTTGGGGCAGTGAGCATGGGGAATTAGTTTTTGGCCTTGATTTCGAGCTCACGTCAGGACGCGTATGGTCTGACGTCGCGATGTCGAGCATACGAATGCTCTCTTTTTGTATCTAGAAATGAGGATGTTGCGATGCTCGAGTAGCGAGTCATGACGCAGAACTGGAAATTCCCTCTGCCTCAGTTCTGTCTTCATGGACGTCGCGATGCGGATAAAAAATTTACTCTATGTTTCAGTTATGCCCAGTGGGCGTCGAGACGCGTAGGGTATAGCATCGCGATGCGATATTAATTTCCAGAATCAGATTTAACCCTTCCAATTGCAACCTAAGATGTTAGAAGCCACCCTTAGAGTTTCGTATCATCTTATATACACGTAATTTATCATGTCAAAACGTAGGATGTCATATAACGATGATAATTTTGAAGTACATTCCATGATTTGTATTCTAATTAAGTTACCTATAAAAGTTTATCGCATGAACCACAAATTCCTTTGGTGAGGTGAGTAATGCTAGCGGACTCCAAATCGGTGAGTGGACACTCTTTCCTTAAGTTGATCTTTTTACATTAGGTTGTTTAAAATATCAGATTTACTTTTCCGCATTTAGGCCTCTAGCCAAATTTACTCTCAAATTATTTTGATGAAGAATGTTTTGAGAAATGATTTAGAAAAGAGATGATTTCAAAAGTATAATTTCAGTGATTTCGAGGCATGGGGAAAAACCCACCTCAGTATGTAACTTGATTCAGATATGGAATTGACGGATTCAGACACCATGTGCACACAAAGTTTAGGACTAGGGATGACAGATGCCCTTAGATCTTAGATACAAAGTCTGTGGAGGGTAGCATAGATCTGCACCCCAGCTCCAGATTTGTGGCTTGGGGATGGCGATATGTAACGCCCCAAGACCACCAGATTAAGGGATGTGGGGACATCGATACATAACGCCCATAGACCCTAGTTTTAGGGACATGTAATGGCATGCTTTGGGGGATGGCGATACGTAACGCCCTCATGTGTCAGGTTTTTCAGAAACAGATATTTTAGTGATAATTTTCAGAGACAGATTTGCAGAAAAATATTTTCAGAAAATAGATGTTTCAGAAATGAATTTTCAGAGATAAGTTTTCTAGAGACATGATTTTTGAAATGGATAAGTGTCATGAAAGAATTTTCAAGAAAGCTCAGTTTTACAGATAGGATTCAGAGTTTTCCAATCTGAAAATAGTTTTCAGAAGAATCAGGTTTCTTAAAGTGATTTTCGGCTTCAGAACTATGGGATTTCAAATAAGTATTTCAGTTTCAGATTTAACCTGTCAACTCACTTAGATCGTTCAAACGATCTAACCCCCCCCACTCCCAGTTTCTTTATTTTGCAGGTTTACCCAGAGGACGAGCTCATGAGAATGGATACTGATGGCAGTCACTAGGGTGTTCGGTCCATCAGGTTAAGTCAGAGATAGAGTTCAGCCAAGTCAAGTAAAGTCCAGTTTCAGATATTTGTATAATAAAGTCATGTACAAAGTTGTTAAGATAAGTGATATTTAGTGTTTATTTGTGTGGTTATTAATTTACTTTCCATGTCATGGATTTGGACAATGATCCTATATATGAGATTATATTCGAAAAGAGTACCATTGTTGTTCATAGCTAGGAAGTCAAAGGCTCAATGGGATAGTACGACATATTCCTTACCGGTAGCATCTCCCGGATTGGGGATGTTACATGAATAATAAAAATTGTACATTTAATAGAATGAAGATTAATCATTTTGCACTTGCACATTCATTAATCATCTTAACTTAGCACATTTGTGAAATAATAATTAAATTTCTTTTTGAAGCCTAATGTGTAGCCTGTATTATTTTTGAATTAGTTGTTGAATTAAATTTAAAAATTATGATTTTCCATTTTAGAGTGTAGTAACCACTCTTATTATGCCTACAATTGTTCATAGTTATTTATATTGTAATGATTCTAATTTGGTGTAAATTAATTTGGTTAATTTGCAGAGAAATTGAAAATTACATGAAAATTTAATTAATTTAATAAATTGCCTTAGATATGAAATTAATTCATTTAAAGCTATATGTGATAGTTGGCTGTGTTTGGATTTTTATTAGATGCAAAAATAAATTTTGAAAATTATTCCATGGCAAAAATACGCGAAAACGATGAAAAACGACGTTATCGCGTGAAAACTAATCAAACAATGAATTTTTCACTATTCGGTCAGGCCATGAGATGACTGGTCATTGCTAAAGTGATTGGGTCAGCCCTACTCTTTTTTTGGTTGAGCGGTTTGGCCGGTTATCCGTTTTGTGTAGTATTTTTGAAAACAAATTCATAAAGTTTTTACCGTGTTTTGTAATGTATTATATCGTTACTTGATAACGAATAATATATTTAAGTTAAATACGAATGGATTATAGGTATATGATATTAGCTAATTTTGTTGGAAAATTTTTAAAATGTTCAAAAAATATTTTTGCCCAAAATCGCTCTTCCGCCGCCAAAACCCCCAACAATTATGTTTTAGAATTATATTTAGAGAATTAGTTTTACAGTGGAAAGTTTGTCTGTTTCACGACTTCATGTCACCCCTACCCTACCTAAGGGGATGGGTGTGACAACCTCTAGACAAGATCAACTTTGAAATGTTAAGGTCATGGAGCACATTGATCACACTAGGTTGTGTTGCCTAAGACTTGTTAGAGCAATTGATCATACTCTTTCTTGCTGCTGTGAATGAACATTCATTGGATAAGGAGGAAATCGAGGCAATGGGGAAAATTTCTTGTAGGATCAAGAAATTTGCCCTCTAATGGTGATCTAAACAAGTATTAAATCTACATTGTGTAATATTATTACCTTGATGGATGTTAGTCCAAAGGTAATAATATTTGGGATTTAGGTTTCTTGGCTTTATTTTTAACACACAAGTGTCGGAGTCTAGGTCTCTCATACACAAATATGGAATCTCAGAGCTCTTAACCAAAGTAAGAACTAGGGAGAATTTTGGAGGAAATTCATGGGTCTCCATTGGTGCTAAAAATAACATATTAAATGTGCTTATATTGACAATCCATTTTATATATGTCCAAGGCTTATTTGGGAATGTAATATTTACATATTAATGTCAAATCGTATCTTGGTTTTTAGAGTTGATGCGCAGTGGAAATCATATTTAGTAACAGAAAAAAATTTATTTTTACATGAACAATAAAAACTGGATCCGTATTTTTCTAGTACATTAATAACATAAATATTTAGAACTTAAATCAGAAATATACCTGTAGATCTGGATCTCTATAAATCACGATTCTTTGAACCACGATCTTCCTCGACTTATCTCCTCACCTCCAACGGCACGTATGGGCGTGAAAATAATTACGAATAATACTCTAATTTATTGAAGGATTCATGTACTCAGCACATGAGACGAATCCTGTGTGCTATTTTCTTTTTGATTTTCTCAAAACCAAACTTAGAAAAATAAAAGAAAACTTTTTCCTTTTATTTTCTTTTTCCAGCACCACCAACGTTTTTCGTTGTTGTTGCTTTTTCGAATTTTGATCAAAAAGTGATTTAAATTAAATCCAACACAGCTCATATTTTTCATTTTTAAAAGGATTTGTTTCTCTTGATCAACTTTTGATCAATATCAAATTGTTATCAAGCAAATCCATTAAGGATATTATTAATTTTGATTTTCAAAAAATCAAAATAAAATCCTTTAATATTTATCCTATAAATTATCAAAGATAATTCATTAAAAAAATAATTTTCAAAGTTTTTAACTTTTAAAAATATTATCTCATTAAATTAAAATGTAATTAATCAAATATTAATTTTCATAATAAATAGATACATTATCTATTGATAAATATATTAGGACAACCTTTGTCATAATTTCCAAACAAGAGTTATATGGAATAATTAGAGTGTAAAATAATTCATAATTATTTTATATAACTCACAACTATTTTTCTTCGCAATTATAATCGTTCGAACAATGATAGAAGACGACGAGGGGACCGATGGACCTATAATTCTAAGCTCCAATAATTCCGTCGATTAATTATAAACTCTTTTATTAATCAAACAAAATTATTAATTCTGGAGTAACTCCACTAAATATCCAGAATTGCACTCTCAGAATTATAGAATTAATTACTCAAAGTATTCGTCCATTGATATAGTCATTACCTATGCAATGATCCTCCATAACAGATTCGTAAAGGAGCTAGGTATAAAAAATCCGTTAACCTTTCCAATTACATCTTTATCATTGACTTCTATTAGTTCTCAAGTGAACAATTAATTCATAACTTTTATGAATTTACGCGCTAATCGTTGAGGTCCTGAACTAACAAACAAGATAATCTTATGAACGGATTTCATTGTATCAGGTTAGCATTCCCAGCTATTCATTCAACTCATTCCCAAAATACAAGGTTTACGAAATGTAATAAATACAAAGCCATACCGAGTAAATTAAAGAATAAATTAATATGATATAAGAGTCTGCTAAATACAATGAATTAAGATCATCACATATATGACCATCATTATGATAAAATTGATGTTCTTTATTTAACGGAAATTATTAGAACTTTGCAATTTTATCTGGTCCTGTCCAATATAATCTTATTATATAAAATACATTCATTTTTATGTCTCTGCATAATATAGTCTGGATATAACTATACCATTCATAATGGAATGAACTGTATTTATGACTTTGGATTTGAAGATTCTCAACTTCAAATCATAGTCATTGACAAATTTTGATTATTACTCTTTAAATTGTATCCATGCATATATATATGTAACATTTTACATATACATATGTGTTTAATTTAAAGCTATATAAATAATCACGGAATTTTCATGAATTTTATAAAACAAATCAAAATACATACATGAAATAAAATCGAATCATAAATTTATTAATCAATCATGTTTCGAATACATTTGCTTGTCAGGCATAAAAATCCCAAACATCATATCCCAAACATCATATTCTTACCATCTTGGAAAATCTTGGAATCAAAAGAATTGAATCCAAAATTTTAAAACTGCCATAGCGCTAAACCGGCTCACTGATTTGTCATAAAATCTAGTAACAAACTTCACTTTTGCCTAAACTGGTTTTTACATATAACGACTTGTCATTTTGCCAAATTGGTTTGGCAGAGAGAATAGTAAAGCTTACTGGTTTTTGGTTAAACCAGTTTAACAAACCGGCAAGCCATTTTTTTTTCCAAACAGTAAGTCATTTTAAAGTTTGCTAAATCCAGGAACTAATTTTAAACTCAAATCTCTTTATTTCTTACATCTAACAAATCCAGAAATGATTCCAAAACATGTTAGAATATGTTTTCATCATTTCATTAGATAATGTAACTGTAGACTAATATATTTATAGTGTGTTACTCATTAGGTTCCTTCTCCAGTTGACAATGGAGATAGACGTGATAAATTATTGTATAAATTTATCCTCTAATGAATCATACATCATGTAGATGATATTCTCCATAGATCATTAGTGACACCTAACAGTATGTCATGACCCCGAATGAGAATGAAAGTAAGAACTTATTCATAGACAATTTCCTATATGATTTAATTCTTCGCCTCTACTATATCATGCCAAATTACCTATGGTAAGAATGTATCAACTCTCATGGCCATAGTCTTGATAATATTGCAGTACGAAAATTCTCAAAACCAATCTTCTGGATTTCTTTATGTTAGGAAACGTAATCTCTAATATATTTACATGTTTGTCCTCTTAGGATCTAACCAAACATGTATTACTAGTCATAAGTTTATTTACAAACTAATTGAAATAAATCTATATTAACCACAACACAAAAGCATACCTTTAAGCTTGTAGAGACATCTTAATCAAACTTAATTGATTGTTTAACTCAATAAGCAAATGATCTTATTTATAGAAGGGAAACCAAGTCACTATTAGCTCACATTCATGGATTACTATTAATCCTTGATTACTATTTAATCACATGCATTGATTACTATGTAATCACATGTATTTGGATGCATAATGACTTTCTCTAACCCTTCCAAAAATGTTACCATCATGGGTGTACCATATGTTCCCCACTTAACATTTTACTAATTGTTGTTACTTAACAACTCTTGTTGTTACTTAATTATTTGATTAACAACTCTTGTTACTTAATAATTTCCAACATGAAATTATTACTAATTGTTGTTATTTAACAACATCAAATAATTTCCAATTAACAATAATTTCCAACATCTCACACTCACACATGATGGGATCAACAATTTTTATTATCTCTACAAGAATAATTCATACTTTGCAATTGTGTCGTGCCACCAGCATACTTCGAGAGATCAATTGCTATACATCTGTTAGGAATATATAACTGCTCGAAAAATGGAGAGAACCATAGTTGATTATGTATGCAGTATCCTCGATCATTTATCACATTAAATCTCTCTCGATCTCTTTTCAAATGTAATATTTATTTTGTATTCACAATCATGTTTGATCACATAGAACAACATAATTGGTCGACCAGTGAATACAATCTAATGTGATATTACTCATATAATGATCTTTCTCCTTTCTCGAATCTCTCAACCTTGATTCAATTCGCTTTTCTAGAGATGTCTTTTCGGATCGAATCTCTTATGATCCTTCAGTAACACTCCGAGATAGTGATCATCAAATCTAAGTTTTAAGAAGCAGACAAGAGTCTAAAGGGTACAATGTGAGATTGAAATAATCTCAAGGGTCTCACACAATATCAAGACTGAGATCTTTACTTGTATTACCCTCAATAGTCGCAAATGTACATATGGTATGAAAACATGTGCTACGGTATTCTCTCATTTCCCATGGAGCGAATGTCTCATAAAATACCGTACATGTTATAGTTTAGACAAACACAATGTCTAACTCATATCTGACATTAAGAAAAATAAGGTGAAACGAACTTATTCATCTTAGGTCATATCATAGAGAAAATGATCTCATAACGACATTACTTAATTTTCAAGCTTGAGCTCTCTAAATTATCACTCAGGTAATTAACTTAAAAATTTGTCTCATCTCCCATTAACACAAAGTAATGGAGGCGATTGCCCGTGTGAGAGGGCCAATCATTCACTTGTCCGACATACTTCTCATACTAACTAATATTATATTTGTTTAAACATGTATCAACATAATAACATGTAAGCATTGAACATAAATATCAATGAGTATTAACATTAGTAAACATTATTTGGGAAAAATACATATCATAATATGTAAGCACATTAAAATCTACGCAATCCCTGAGTTTTTACATTAATAACAAAGACATCTATAGGAACAGGCTTGGTAAATGGATCTGCTACCATTTCTTGCGTAGAAATGTACTTCATGTTTACCTCTTCTCGTGCAACTATGTCTTTCACAAAGTTATATTTGGTATCTATATGTTTCATTTTACAATGGAATTTTGGGTCTTTTGTGTAGGTTATCGCTGCTTCACTATCACAGTTAAGTAATACTGGACCAGAAGCTTCATCTGACATGCCCAAATGATCCAAGAACCTTTTCAACCACACAGCCTCTTGTACTGCTGATGAAAAGGCCACAAATTCAGCCTCCATTGTGGACAAGGCTATACAAGACTGTTTCTTACTGCTCCATGAAATGACACCATTGTTTAGCAAGAAAACAAAACCGGAGGTAGATTTTCTTTCATCTAAATCTCCTCCCCAGTTAGCATCAGTATAGCCTCTCAATTGCAGATCATTTCCTTGATAACACAATGAGTAATCAGTTGTCCCTCTCAGATACCTAAATATTCTTTTAACTACTTTCCAATGTGCTAGTCCTGGATTGGATTGGTATCTACTTACCATTCCAACAGTGAAACAGATATCAGGTCTTGTACACAACATTGCGTACATTAAACTTCCAACTGTATTTGCATAAAGAACTTTCTTTATTTGTTCCTTTTCCTGTGGAGTTTCAGGACACAATCTACCACTCAAATCTTCAATTCTTGTGATAGGAGTATCAATGGGTTTACAAGCCTGCATTTGGAAGCGTTCAAGAATTTTCTTTATATATGACTCTTGTGAAAGAGATAATAAATTCTTTGAACGATTTCTTGAGATCTTAACCCCAAGAATATATGCAGCTTCACCCATATCTTTCATCTCGAAGTTAGATGATAACCATTCTTTGATGTGTTTTACAAACTCCTTATCATTTCCGGCTATAAGTATATCATCCACGTACAAAGATAAGATATTGAACTTATATTTATCTCTCTTGGTGTACACACAATGATCCTCATCTATCATTGTGAAATCATTCGAAATGATTGTATTGTGGAATCGTATATACCATTGTCTAGACGATTGCTTGAGACCATATATAGACTTTAAAAGTCTACATACTTTCTCCTTTTCATTTTCTTTTATGAAACCTACTGGTTGTTCCATGTAGAATCCTTCATCAAGTTCTCCATTGAGAAAAGAAGTCTTTACATCCATATGATGTAATTCCAGAATCAAGCGAATTGAGGTAAACCTTACAACGGGTGAAAAAAGTCTCTTCGTAGTCAATTCCTTCATGTTGTGTATACCCTTTTGTTACAAGTCGTGCTTTATATCTTTTGATATTGCCATCGGCATTACGCTTTATTTTAAGAACCCATTTGTTCTTGATAGCTTTGCGTCCTTTGGGTAGATCAACCAATTTCCAAACTTAGTTGGACCTCATTGACTTCATTTCGTCTTCCATTGCTTTCATCCATTTTTCCTTAGCAGGACACTGAAGAGCCTCTTTTATGTTTCTAGGTTCTTCATCCTCTTGAGGTAGAATCATAAAGGTTTCTCCTTCGATATCAAAACGACGTCGAGGAATGCCTATACGATTACTACGCCGTAATTGGGATTCTAGTGGTGGAACTGATTCATCACTTTCCATATTATTCCTATTTGGATCGTGTACATTTCTCCCACTTGGATTATGTACATCACTCCTACTCGGATCATGTAAATGAGACTCGTGTGAAACTAATTCATCATTTTGAGATTCATGTGAAACATATTCATCATGTTTTCTCAAATTTCTCTCATCACTCCCACTTGAATTAGGTAAACCCGAGTGTTCACCAATCATGTGATCCATGTGATCTTGAGTTTCATATAGAGATAAATCTTGACCTATCTCTCCCTGCTTAGGAAAATAATTTTCTAAAAATGTGATATCTCGTGATTCAAATTCTGTCACGCCTCCACTTTCATGTTCGCCTATGCAAACATACCCTTTTGATTGTTCAGAATATCTTATAAAGATACTTTTTCCCTCTTAGGCCTAACTTTCCATGTTCGTGAGAACGCACATGAACATAGGCCGCACAACTCCAAGGTTTTAGAAAGTAAATATCTGGTTTACGACCTGTCCATAACTCATACGGTGTGGTGGAAACAGATTTTGATGGCACTGGAATAAGTACATATGTGGCAGTTAATAATGCATCACCCCAATAGGTTATAGGCAAATTTGTTTGTGCCATCATAGACCTAACCATTTCAAGAAGAGTTCTATTTCTTCTTTCTGCAACACCATTTTATTGAGGAGTAGCAGGAGTAGTCAACTGAAAACTAATTCCTTTTTCATTAAATAATTCTCTGAACTGATAAGATAAGTACTCACGACAACGGTCAGTGTGTAGTGCTTTAATTTTCTTGTCCAGTTGATTTTCTGTTAAATTCATAAATTTCTTGAAACATTCTAATGCTTCAGATTTATGAGCAATCAAATAGACATAACTAAAGCGTGTAAAATCATCTATGAATGTGATGAAATAAGATGCGTCATGCCTTGCCATGACATTCATTGGACCACAGATATCTGAATGGATTAATTGTAATGGAAATTCAGCTCTAGTCCATTTTCCAAATGGTTTTCTTGCAGTTTTTCCAGCCAAGCAATATTCATAGGTTGACAGTTCTACCTTCTCAATATTTCCCAGAAATCCTTCTTTGGCTAATCAGTTCATTCTTTGCTGGCCAATGTGGCCAAGTCTAGCATGCCACACAATTACATCACCATCATTATTGACAGTTGAAGTAACAAATGAAAAACTGGAATTGTGATTGAAACACTCAACATTCAATACAATAAAACCATCAAGAAAATAACCAGAACCATAGTGTATTGTACCTAAGTACAAATCAACAACAAATTTATGGAAGTTTAAATTGAAACCTAAATTAACCAAAACCAACACAGAAACTAAATTTCGACGAATTTATGGAGCAAACAATACATCATGTAGTAGTAAAGTTTTTCCACCATGCATGACTAACTTGCATGTTCCTATGCCTTTGACTTCAACCCGTGAGTTGTTGCCAACATATATCCACTTCACCCTAGGTGAAATTCGTCGAAATTCCACGAAGGCATCTCTATCCTTCGCTACATTATCTGTGGCTCCTGAGTCTACAGTCCACAAATGATTAGATTCAGTTAGAAAGATTGATCTTGAAACACATATTTCATTTAAATATGTGTGAAAGGTATTCACATTTTAGGCTCAATGCAGTCACGAGCAAAATAACCTTTCTTACCACAGTTAAAACATTTAACCTTTGCCATGTTTTTCTTTTTGGTATGACGTTTTCATTTCCCATGTTGATTAGTTTTCTGTTTCTTTTCTGCCTTGGGAGAATTTTGTTCTTTTACGAACTGGAACCCACCACCATGAAATTTTCTCTTCTTCTTCAAACCCCCAGGTTTGTTAGTTTCTGCCATATACACTTCAGTATTTGACTTAGCGACCGCGAGTCGGTCGCTTTCTAATTCAAGTTGTTCATCTGTAAGAACATGTCTAGCATCTGCCAGTTCAGTAATCATGTTTGACATTTGCCACAAGTGTTTTGACATAGTAAACTCAAGGCGTTTCTTATATGTGTCAAACTTGATTGTCAGTGACCTGAGTTTGGTTATTGATGTACTAACAAACTTTTCAGCTAGTATAGACCATATGTCCTTAGCCATGTCATATTTCCTGAACTCTTTCATTAGGTCATTATCCATACTGCTTAGCAACGTAATACAGGTAATGGAATTCTTTTTCTTTCAGGCTTCATAAGCCTCTCGGTCTCGCCTGTGTTGGGCCGTAGTGCCCTGTTCAGGTTCATCCATGCTCTTTTTCAGGGTTTCAAGAACCGCTTGTTCTTCTACACATATTTGATTTTTATGCTCCAAATTTCATAATTATCGCCATTCAGTTTCTCACCCTTGTTGAGTTCAGCGATAATATTCTTTGTTGCGGAAGCCATTAAAAAAACACAAAGTTTCTACAGACATTCATGCACAATTGTTAATATTTTTTGTTTATTTTATCATGAAACAAATTATGTTTAATAAAATTCTTCAATGGGGTTAGAGTCAAAAGGCCATTATGTGTCCAATCATCATCCAATTACCCAATGTAAAAATATTATCAACATAATCAATCATGTAAAATCATTATCTAAAAAATTACATAAATTTTTAGAACATCTTAATCATGTGACTATTAATGTACATGACAATCATTTATTTAATTACATAAATTAAATTCAACATTAAAACATCCACACATATAAATACAATATTTACATGCCGTGAAATAACACACAGAAATAAACTCAAACTCTTTAGGTAACTCGTAATTGATCTTGGACAGCCATGGAAAACCTATAGCAAATTTAGGATCCTTACAACGTTTCCAAGACATCAAAGGAAAAATTGTATTATTTGCCTTATGCCGGAGATACTGAACCGCTAACCTCTCAATGGCTTTATTATAAGGAACATGTTTTTCCTCACGTTTTACTAATATCCAAATACGAGTAAGTAGTTTTTGCCATATCTTAGGGAGAGTGTTTCTCAGTAATCTGATTCTATTTGGCTGTCCTATCCAATTACCTGCCCAAATAGACTCTTGTAACATGCTATTGAAAGTGATGATATGCAAAATCATATCATCGCTTTCACTAATTCGATATTTATAGATATTCAACATGTCTGATATCATCTCCCTCTCTGTGGGTGTTGTAATCATTTTTGCAACTCTTCGAATAATCGCCATGATTTTTCTGCAACAAATATAAGGAAAAATCATTACAATGAAACACAAAGTTACATTGACTAAAATAAACATCACAAAGATATTTATTTACATAAACACAAAGTTTATATGATAAAACATATTTATCATGGCCGATTAATACAATATGTAAAAAAGGATTAGACATTTAATCATGACAGATCAGAATTACCGAAGCAAACCGATACAGACATGACCCACACGGGCCAACACAAAACTTCACGCGCCATACACGCGCCTCAATAGTGTCTCACGCGCCTCCACGCGTCGGCCACAGGTTCCCACTCGCCCTCACGTGCTCTCACGCGCAGGCCAGCCTCGGCAGAGTCACACGCACGGACGACATGTCGTCCGTGTGTCCTGTGGCCGTATGACATGTCGTTTGGACATTATACTGTCAGTCGACTTGTTGGTTGATATGTTGTGGATGACATGTCCTCCTTCTTGGTGTTATGCGTACGACTTGTCGTACATTGATGAGCGGAAAATATATCAATATTTACCGCCCCTTTAACTTAATTTTTTTGTTTAGTTTCTCGGGTTTGATGAACGTTTTGATGTGTTTTAGTTTATTTTGCAGATAAAATAATATGGGTCTCAATGAAATCATTTAGGATGAAATATGGGTCAAATAAGGGCAATTATTGGAGTTGATATTTTAATTTTGGAGATTGGAAACTTGAAAGGTCGTTTTTGACAAAGTGTAGTTTTGGAAATTCCAGTTTTGCACATTTGTCGTATTTTGGGCAAAACACTTTACTCCGATATCGGATTGAGCTGATTCAAGTGCCAGATTAAAGAAGACTCAAAGATCTACAACTTTTAAAGACAAAATATTTTCGAATTCTAAAGATTGCATGACCGAAATTGATGAACCATCCAGAAGTGTGTTGTGTGTAATGATTAAAGTCATTTTCAAAGCAAAAAAAATAAATTAATAAATAAATAATAAAATTATCAAATCATCACCAAACATGATAAGTAATTAGTGGAGCAATTAATAATGGATTTGGTGGAGTAATTAGTGGAGAAATTAATAATGGATTTGGTGGAGAATTTGATGGAGGCAAAATTTTGCCTATAAATACCAAGCCATTTCATTTGTAAAATTCATACTTTCTTCTTTGAAATTCCTAAAGAATAAATAAGAAGATTGTATCTTGTTTGTTTATTTACAGCTTTCAGTAATTAATTTCCGCTTTCACACTTTCTTTTCTTTATTTTTCAGTTTTTACTTTCCGTAATTTACTTTTACGCACAATCCTTTCATTTCTTTACTTTTATATTTTTTATTTTTCAAGCAATGAGGAGGTAATTCCCTTTTTCTGGGGTGAAAGGTAAAGCTTTTATTATTACTATTTAGATTAATCTCCCTTAATTATAATATATAAACTATTTAAAACTTGACTTAATGAGGATACCGCTATATTGGCCGGTTGGTAATTAATTATAAATTGGTTTTAACCTGACTAAGTATGGATACCGCCTGGTTGGTCGGTTGGTAATTAATTATTAATTTGACTTAATCAGGATACCGTCTTTATGGCTGGTTGGTAATTATCACGTAAAGTTAATATATTATATTAAGGGAGATATCTAAAATAGTAGTAATAAAAGTTGATCCTCTAACCCCATCATTTTCTTTTATTATACTTTTACTTTATTTAATTTCAGTAATTTATTTTTCAGCAATTTACTCTTTAGCAATTTACTTTCAGTAATTTACTTTTATTTTTTTTACTTTTTACTTTTTACTTTTTACTTTTTACTTTTTTTACTTTTCAGCAATTTACTTTTCAGTATTTAATTTTCAGTATTTTACTTTATGTCTTTTATTTTATTTAAATTTTTACTACCCGTAAATATGTGTCGTAACTAAGCCAGTTATCTGGGGTTGTGATGAAATCCAATATCACCGGTTTATAAGGGGTTAGATTATAGCTTGGGTAATATAAAGGTTTATTTATTGAGTCTTAATCTTAATGCTTTTTATTAACTGGCCATTAATAAAATTGATTAGGTAAACTTAAAATGAACTTGGAAAATGGATTTTAGGTTAAAGACCTTAAACTCAATAGCCCACGATCTTCATTGAGGATAGATAACCCTTTAATAGATTTCCTTACAGGATAGGAATATACCTGTCGGGCGGGGGTAGCCATAATTGGAACTTAAACTTAATGAATCCAGGTAATTTGGTTGACATAGACATATGGTTCAATTGGATTATACTGGGTATTTGTAATCGATCATCGGAAGAGGCTTTTACGTAATTTAGTGTTCCAGGTTAATAAATTAATATATTACCCAACTGTAAGATAACCACTTCATCTTTAATAGTTATTGGAAGGATTCACAACCCTGGATAGTTTTATAAATTTGAATTTTCTTCAATCTACTCTCAAGAAATTTTATTTACTTATTTTAAGTTTTAAAGTCACCACCCAATCAAACAATCAATCTTGAACGATACGTGCACTTGCGTTATACGCGTGTGATTACGCACCGGTCAAATTTTTGGCGCCGTTGCCGGGGACTTATTTATCTTTTACTATTAGTTTAGGGGTTAGATTCGTTATTTGTATCTAATTTCTTATTATTGTTGTTTTCTTGTGTTTCAGGTTCTCAGAAACAACATGAGACGAACCAGAAGCTTTGAACTCTGACCGCTTGACCCAGAAATTGAAAGAACCATCAGACAGTTGAGAAGGGAAAGGCGAGAAGGCCAAGAAGCTTTAGTCAATATGAAACCTGAACCTTTGAACGTTGCACCACCGATTCCCATTCGAGACAGAACCATTCCGGTGGTTGACGGACTAATTTCTTGTATTATACTTCCTCCCTTACCAGGAAATACGGGTGACATCAAAATAGGCATCCAGATGATTCAGCAGTCAGTACAGTTTGGGGGAAATGCAACTGAAGATCCTAATTCCCACATCAGCAACTTCCTGGAAGTTTGTGGTACTTTCAATTACAACTGAGCAGCTGAAGAAGCAATGAGACTCCGGGTTTTTCCATATTCCCTGAAAGACAGAGCTAAAGCTTGGCTACATTCGTTACCAGCAGGTTCCATCACAACTTGGAACACTCTAGCCACCAAATTCCTTGCAAAGTACTTTCCACCAGCCAGAACTGCAAAGTTGAGGAATGACATCACATCCTTCGTGCAGCAAGATTCATAATCCCTTTGCGAAGCTTGGGAAAGATTCAAAGATTTACTCCGGAAATGTCCTCATCATGAGATCGCAAAATGGCTACAAGTCCAAACCTTCTACAATGGACTTTCTGGAATAATGAGAACCACAATTGATGCTGCTGCTGGAGGAGCTTTGATGGAAAAATGAGAAGATCAAGCCTGGGACTTAATTGAAGAAATGGCCAATAAAAACTCCTTGTGGCCAACAGAAATGAACATTATCCAACGAATTGCAGGAATTTATGAAGTTGGAGCCAACACAGCACTGAATTCCAAGCTGGATGTGATTTGTAAAAATCTGGAAACTCTTAACATGAAAGTTAATGGTGGATCCACAAGTTCACCATTTGGAGGAGAACCTGAGTCAGAATCTTTCAACCAACATAAAGAAACGGTGAATTATGTCAACAATTTCAACAGACAGGGGAACAATCCATATTCCAACACCTACAACCTAGGGTGGAGAAATCATCCCAATCTCGCATGGAGCAACAATTCAGGGCAAATGAACAACCCACCACCCGGATTCCAACAACAGAACAAAGGCCAGGAGCATGGAAATGAATCAGGAATAACAGAAGTGTTGATCCACTTGAAAAAGATAGAAGCAAAACACGACTCTCAAGCAGCAAGATATGATGCTATGTTTCAATCCCAAGCAGCATTAATTCAAAGTCAATCAGCTTCTATTATAGCACTGGAGAATCAAATTGGACAACTGGCCAATGCTCAGAGTTACAGACCGCCAGGTAACCTTCCTAGCAACACTGAACCAAATCCGAGGAACATAAGGAAGGAGCAGTGTCATGCCATCATGTTAAAAAGCGGTACTGAAATCAACAAAGATGTTGGAGCCAAAACAACTGCTGAGGAAGTTCCAAAAGAAACAAAGCAACAGATGGATGAAAACGAAGCAAAGGAAAAAGAACAGATCACTCTACCTCCACCTTTTCCTCAGTGTCTTCAGAAGAATAAACTGGACAAGCAATTTGCTCGATTCTTGGAGGTTTTCAAAAAAGCTGCATATCAACATTCTATTTGCAGAAGCGTTGGAACAAATTCCCAGCTATGCCAAAGTTATGAAAGACATTCTTTCATGAAAGCGGAGATTGGGAGATTATAAGACAGTAGCATTATCAGAAGAATGCAGCGCCATCATTAAGAGAAAACTTCCTCTAAAGTTGAAAGATCCTGGCAGTTTCACTGTTCCTTGCACCATAGGAGAACATGACTTCGGTAAGGCTCTGTGTGATCTAGGTGCGAGTGTTAACTTGATGCTTTTTTCTATTTTCAAGAAACTGCAGATTGGAGAAACAATGCCCACTTCAGTCTCACTACAACTTGCTGATAGAACGCTCGTATTTCCGAGAGGTGTAGTTGAAGATGTGCTAGTCAAGGTTGACCAATTCATTTTCCTAGCAGATTTCATTATCCTTGATATGGAGGAAGACACAGACGTGCCAATCATCCTCGGGAGAGCATTCTTGGCTACAGGTCGAACCATTATTGATGTACAAAAATGAGAACTAACCATGAGGGTACATGACCAAGAAGTAACATTCAATGTTTTTAAAGCCATGAATTTCCCGAATGACGAGAATGAGGAATGTTTCAGACTTGATGTGATACATAGAACCATTCAGAACTCTGATGAAAGACAAAGATCTACTGCCAAACTTAAAGCATGTCAATTACCTGTGGAGTCTGAATATAAAGCGCACTGCGTACTGAAGAAGCCTATTCTTGCATTACAAGCAACAGAAGAGAAAAAGTTCCACCAGCTCAACGAATTGGAGGAATTTCACATACAGCCTTTTGAGGATGCCAAATTGTACAAGGAAAAGGCAAGGAAAAGACATGATGAGAAGTTAGTGCGCATACAACTAGAACTAGGGCAGAAGGTACTGTTAAACAAATCAAGGGTGAAATTCTTCCCATGGAAGCCAAAATCATGGTGGTCAGGTCCATTTGTGATCACCAAGGTTTTACCAGACAGAGCCGTTGAGATACATGATCCTGACTCCAGCAAAACTTTCATGGTTAAAAACAAGCATGTTAAGCACTACTGGGGATAATCATTTGAGCGACAAAAAGAAAGTGTCACACTTTCAGATCCAGCCTAACGTTCGAGAAGTCACGTCTAGCTGACGACTTTAAACTTAGCGCTCGCAGGGAGGCAACCCATGCAATTTTTGTATATATTGTGATTTGGTGTGATTTAATTTTGTGTGTTTATTTTTTACAGATTAAGACATTTCAAGATGGAAGAAGCTCTCGCAAATCTTCACAAGCAATTTCCTTCTCTCCCTCAAAAATCTCTGATGAAGGTTTACAAAGCTCGTTTGGAAGAGATGAGATTACTGATGATCAAAGGTATTCCTACTGACATTCGTTGGATTATTGAAGCACGGGTCCGATTGGCAGGTGAGTCTTCTTACTCTTTTATTTCACATCTTCCTGGCTTAGGAAGGAGCACCTATCCTAAAAAGAGAAGAGCCAAAAGAATGTGTGTTTGTTATAAATGTGCTCGCATGTTTTGTAATACTCATTGTCATTCTTTAGGAATGATGTCTGATAACCGCGAAGATAAGATTAACTTCATTAGGGATGGCTTGAGTAAGGAGTCTTTGGATGACATATCTAAAACTCTTGAGATGCATCCCAGTGGATATGTGTATCACGAGATTCGTGTGTTATACACATAATTCCAAAAAGAAAGACAACAGTTAAGTCTCGAGAATCTGACTCAAAAAGACCCTGTTTGCCAATTTATAAGAAAATTGGATGGGAAGCTTGTCCCTGACGCATAGACGTCAATCAAGCCGCTACTTTTCTTGTACATATTATATCTCTTTGTCTTTTCCTGATAATTGTGATTTGTTTTGTTGTTTTCTTTTATTTTCTCCGACAGGATCCATACCTTTTTTACTATCACGATTTATTTTACTGTTAAACTAATAATTGTCATTTGGCAGGTACTAGTGCTATTATTTTACTCACCCTTTTCAGGTATTATAAATTTAACTCATCATTGCACTTTTGAAGACATCCAGAGTAAAACATGGAAGCCACTTCAAGAAGATGAATTGAAAACATTTGTGTGTTTTGCGGTACTAGTGTTGGTGTTAAACCATAATATATAGCTGCATCACAAGATTTGGGTCGAGTATTAGCTGCAAGGAATATGCACTTAGTATATGGCGGTGGCAATCTTGGACTTATGGGGATCGTTTCAAAAGCCGTACAGGAAGGAGGCAGTCATGTCTTGGGAATCATCCCAAAACCCTGGGCGGAGGCAAATCTTATTGGATCATCAAACAGAGAGGAACTGATCGTGCCAGGTATGTCTGAACGACTGGTAGAAATGATTAACCGTGCTGATGCTTTTATTGCTTTGCCAGGTGGCTTGGGTACATTGGAGGGAATTTTTACAGTGTTATCTTAGGCGAACTTGAACATACACCTGAAACCAATTGGGCTGTTTAACGTTGATGGATTTTTTGATTTTCTTTGTGTGTTTCTTGATAATGCCCGAAGAAATGGGTTCGTGTCAAAACCTTTAAAAGAACTCATCTTTACTGCCAGAACTGCGCCGGATCTAATTGACCAAATCTTAACCTATGAACCACAAGTTGACTCTATCCTTTCAAAGATAAATTGGTCTGAGGACGATCGTGGTAAGAGGCGTCGTGTTAATCTTGATCTTAACCTTTAATTTCCTGTAGAATTTCGGCTAACCAGGTATTATCTTCTAAACTCTTCTTCTACTGTTTAAGACATTGGGGACAATGTCTCATTTAGGTTTGGGGGAGGGAATTAGTTGACTAGTACCTTGTTTTTAGTTGTGTGTTGTTTTTATTTTTTAGTCCAAAATTTTCGAAAAATACAAAAAAATTGAAAATTTTTCAAAAATTACAAAAATATTTTATGTTTTTGTGTTTTTATTTTGACTAAAAAGGTGAAATTGGTAAAAGATAGTTGAGTAAGGAGTTTCCACTCCTGAGACGTATCTCAAACCTATTTCGAAACAAGTTAATTTTTGTTTATTTTCTTTTAAATTATTTAATTTGTGAATTCTCCATAAAACTGACTAAATGGATCTTCATATGCTCAGTTAGCAGATATTATCAACATGCATTGTAACATACGGACATGAGCTATAATTGAAAAAGTTGTAATATTCAGTGCTCTAGTTTAATTGGAGGAAGCATCCCAGAAAGTGATAGAGTAAAAAAAAAAAAAATCTAAGATCCGAGTTATTAAGTCTGTAAGGGTGTTTTAACACCTAGTGCCCTAAAACCAACTGGTTTGGGAGTCACTGGCCCAAAGCTCGCTACATGGATCAAAGATGTTGCAAAAATATATATATCTAAAGTCTGAGTAATTAAGTCCGTAGGGGTGTCTTAACACCTGGTGCCCTAAAGCCAACTGGTTTGGGAGTCACCGACCTAACATTCGCTACATAGACGGAAGGTATTGTATATAAAAAAACAAAAATCAGAAAATTTATTCCATTGCCATAAAAAGGTGTGAAATCTGATAGAACTTTAGGACAAAAATATTACTCTCTTATCAACTACACTTGTGACTGTTGTGGGCAAAAATGAGATTGATTAATACTTCGTTGGCTGTGTATATGGAGAATGGTAAATATAATCGGAGAATTTACTTATTCGGTAATTTAGAAAGAAACAAAACAACTAGTAACTTGAAGTAGAAGTTTCACCTGATTAGTCACTAACTTTCTTTATTCTCTTTTCTCTTGTCTTTTTGCTTTTGTTTGCATTAGTTTTACTACCTTTTTACTTTTGTAAAATGTTTGTGGGTATCATTGCTGTAAACCCTCACGAGACTACAACTCGTCCACTAGGGACACCTAGGGGTTTAAAGGCTTGTTGCATATGCTAAATGCAACCGTGATCCCTACAAAAGTGGCTTAGTTTATTTTTTTTTTGTTTTGCTCGAGGACTAGCAAAATGTTAGATTTGGGGGTGTGATGAGCGGAAAATATATCAATATTTACCGCCCCTTTAACTTAATATTTTGTTTAGTTTCTCGGGTTTGATGAACGTTTTGATGTGTTTTAGTTTATTTTGCAGATAAAATAATATCGGGTCTTAATGAAATCATTTGGGATGAAATATGGGTCAAATAAGGGCAATTATTGGACTTGATATTTTAATTTTGGAGATTGGAAACTTGAAAGGGTGTTTTTGACAAAGTGCAGTTTTGGAAATTCCAGTTTTGCACATCTGTCGTATTTTGGGCAAAAAATTTTACTCCGATATCGGATTGAGCTGATTCAAGTTCCAGATTAAAGAAGACTCAAAGATCTACAACTTTAAAAGACAAAATATTTTCGAATTCTGAAGATTTCATTACCGAAATTGATGAACCATCCAGAAGTGTGCTGTGTGTAATTATTAAAGTCATTTTCAAAGCAAAAATAAATAAATTCATAAATAAATAATAAAATTATCAAATCATCACCAAACATGATAAGCAATTAGTGGAGCAATTAATAATGGATTTGGTGGAGTAATTAGTGGAGAAATTAATAATGGATTTGGTGGATAATTTGATGGATGATTTGATGGAGGCAAAATTTTGCCTATAAATACCACGCCATTTCATTTGTAAAATTCATACTTTCTTCTTTGAAATTCCTAAAGAATAAATAAGAAGTTTGTATCTTGTTTGTTTATTTACAGCTTTCAGTAATTAATTTCCGCTTTCGCACTTTCTTTTCTTTATTTTTCAGTTTTTACTTTCCGCAATTTACTTTTACGCACAATCCTTTCATTTCTTTACTTTTGCAGTTTTTTTTTTCAAGCAATGAGGAGGTAATTCCCCTTTGCTGGGGTGAAAGGTAAATCTTTTATTATTGCTATTTAGATTAATCTCCCTTAATTATAATATATAAACTATCTAAAACTTGACTTAATGAGGATACCACTATATTGGCCGGTTGGTAATTAATTATAAATTGGTTTTAACCTGACTAAGTATGGATACCGCCTGGTTGGTCGGTTGGTAATTAATTATTAATTTGACTTAATCAGGATACCGCCTTTATGGCTGGTTGGTAATTATCACGTAAAGTTAATATATTATATTAAGGGAGATATCTAAAATAGTATTAATGAAAGTTGATCCTCTAACCCCATCATTTTCTTTTATTGTACTTTTACTTTATTTAATTTCAGTAATTTACTTCAATTTACTCTTCAGCAATTTACTTTCATTAATTTACTTTTATTTTTTTTACTTTTTACTTTTTACTTTTACTTTTACTTTTTACTTTTTTTACTTTTCAGCAATTTACTTTTCAGTATTTAATTTTCAATATTTTACTTTATGTCTTTTATTTTATTTAAATTTTTACTACCCGTAAATATGTGTCGTAACTAAGCCAGTTATCTGGGGTTGTGATGAAATCCAATATCACCGGTTTATAAGGGGTTAAATTATAGCTTGGGTAATATAAGGGTTTATTTATTGAGTCTTAATCTTAATGTTTTTTATTAACTGGCCATTAATAAAATTGATTAGGTAAATTTAAAATGAACTTGGAAAATGGATTTTAGGTTAAAGACCTTAGACTCAATAGCCCACGATCTTCATTTATGATAGATAACCCTTTAGTATATTTCCTTACAGGATAAGAATATACCTGTCGGGCGGGGGTAGCCATAATTGGAACTTAAACTTAATGAATCCAGGTAATTTGGTTGACATAGACATATGGTTCAATTGGGTTATACTGGGTATTTGTAATCGACCATCGGAAGAGGCTTTTACATAATTTAGTGTTCCAGGTTAATAAATTAATATATTACCCAACTGTAAGATAACCACTTCATCTTTAATAGATATTGGAATGATTCACAACCCTGGATAGTTTTATAAATTTGAATTTTATTCAATCTATTTTCAAGAAATTTTATTTACTTGTTTTAAGTTTTAAAGTCACCACCCAATCAAACAATCAGTCTATTAGATACTTGTAAATATTTGACCTCATAAAAAATTAATAGCAAAGGTTTTAAGTTCTCGTGGGATCGATACTTTTTATACTACTTGAACGATACGTGCGCTTGCGTTATACACGTGTGATTACGCACCGGTCATACATTAACCGGATGACATGTCGTCTACAAACGAGGCACACGTACGACTTGTCATACGGAATCCGGACGACTTGTCGTCCTCTTCTCTAAATAGCGGATGACATGTAGTACATCTATTCTGGGAGTGTTTTTCTGGGTAAAAACAGATTCATCTAGCCAACTTCTAGGGTCCATATCTTTCTCAATTTTAATCCAAATTAAGCAAATGATATACCAAATTGAAGATCTCATGACCTAGTTTTCAAAATATATTTGAACATGCGATTATCAATTTTTTGCAGAGAGTTATTATGGCCCAAAGTTGGAAGAAAATCATTTTTGTAAAAACAACAAACATAAGCATTTTCAACATTTTTCATACATGTTCATGCAATTTTTGTGTAATCTAACTAGAATACATGCATTTAAGCTCTGATACCAATGTTAGGAAACGTAATCCCTAATATATTTACATGTTTGTCCTCTTAGGATCTAACCATACATGTATTACTAGTCCTAGATTTATTTACAAACTAATTGAAATAAATCTATATTAACCACAACACAAAAGCATACCTTTAAACTTGTAGAGACCTCTTAATCAAACTTAATTGATTGCTTAACTCAATAAGCAAATGGTCTTATTTATAGGAGGGAAACCATATCATTATTAGCTCACATGCATAGATTACTATTAATCCTTAATTACTATTTAATCACATGGATTGATTACTATGTAATCACATGTATTTGGATGCATAATGACTTTCTCTAACCCTTCCAAAAATGTTACCATCATGGGTGTACCATATGTTCACCACTTAACATTTTACTAATTGTTGTTACTTAACAACTCTTGTTGTTACTTAATTATTTGATTAACAACTCTTGTTGTTACTTAATAATTTCCAACATGAAATTATTACTAATTGTTGTTATTTAACAACACCAAATAATTTCCAATTAACAACAATTTCCAACACTTTATTATGACCACAAGTTTGTATTATTATTATGTCAACTACCAATAATATATAAACTCTCATAACATATGTTACCTAGAATTGCGAATATTTTGTTGTGTCTCTCGCAATCTTCACATGTTTCATATATAACCCAATCACTTATTTATTGACAATCCTTAAAGGTTGACTCAAGTCAGTGTCAAAGTTACATAATTCACATACAAGATTAGTGAAGACTTCGAATTTAAGGATCATTCGTACATCGCTACCAAGAGTTCTTCATATACACGTGTGATAAACACTTCCATATGACAACTTTTATAAGTCAGTTCGGTGGATTTATTGTTCACACAAGCACTCATGTTTTACACCAAGCAATTGAACCTTGCTAGTAGCTTATGAGAACGACTGCACTCTTCAAATAGGCGATAATAACCATCATTTTAGTTTATCCGGATTATCAATACTCTTATTATTGATGTTCCTATGACTAGGAACATTCATGAGTGATATAATCTCTTAGACCAAATTTCTATTTGGTTCCTATAAAAATCATTCTAAGGGCTTCATCATATACGATATCTCTAGTAGATATATGGTTGAAACACATATATGATAGAGTATTCTAATAATTGGTCCTAGTCCGATTGGATGTAAGTTATATTACCAACAATAATTACTTCCGATTCTAAAGATGAAGAATATGCAGCTAGTCTTGTTGAAAGGAGGATGAAGAAGAAGTAGAAGAGTCTAGTTCTAAGGAAGACTCTGAGGGACTCTTAGAAGTACATCGTTTGCTACTCACTTATTTTTGTACTTTTTTTGGTTTCGGTACTGACTTGAACCTTGATTTGTTTGTTCTACAGGAGATTCCTATCAAAACTGTGCATCGTGCCGTGCCCCGACCTTGGAGCATAAGGAACTCATTTTTTTTTGAAGAGGGTGCTGAACGTTCCAGGAAGTGAAAGCCCGCTTTCCCTCTAAATCAAGAAACAAGTAAGGAACTCATTTTTGAAAAGGAATCCCTGATGTCCTCTGTTTCTGGTAAGATTTCTTCATTTGGTTAATACAGCTTCTATCTTCTTCTATTTTCTTCTCATTTTAATCTCCTCTTTTCTGGATTTTAAATGAAGAACAATAAACATGTGCACCTGTAAAGAGAACTCAGAGCCCTATTGCATCCCTAAATGGTGATTTTCTCTTCCTCATATTTTTAGCAATATATTTTATGGCTTAGATTCTTATCATTGTTGTTTTGCTCCTTCTCAAAAAAGAAACTTGACCAAGGCGAGGTGACTTCACCCTTCTTAGCCGAGAAGACTGATGGCGCTCCTCCTGCTCATCAAGTTATGTAGCCAAATCTAGTTGTACAACACAGCATCTCCTAAATACTACAGCATCTCCCAAAGTATGGGGACATTATGGATACCAACAGCATTGATTCCTTCAAGAGCATCATGTACGGTCAGTTGGGGCTCTTAATGTTCGGTTAGAAGAAAACACATGATCAACTTGGAATTGTTAAGGAAATGGAGCACATTGATCACACTGAGATTTGTTGCCCCAGACTTGTTAGAGCACATTGATCACACTCTTTCTCGCTGCTGAGAATGATCATTCCTTGGATAAGAAGGAAATTGAGGCAGTGGAGCAAATTCGGTTCTTGTAGGATCAACTAGATGCATTACAAGATCTGGCAGGATTGTTTAGCTTCCTTAAAGGATATTAAAAATAACATCTACTCCAGATTATTGCTGCCGAATCAATCAAAGATCAACTTGCTTCTGATGGCTTGTATAAGTATATTGTTTATACTCCAACCTTTTTGGCAATAATATGAACTCTAGGGACTTAGATCCCTTTTAATTTTATTGTAATGCCTATGATTTCAATCAATGAAATAGCAATTTTCCTGTATATATTGTTACTTCGCTCAAGAATAGTAGATATTCGTTATTCTATACTAAGCATAAGGTATTTAATAACTTTAGAAATGTATGGTCAGTAGAAGATGCTTACTAAGAAAACTAATATAATCCTTTATGCACTTTATGAAAATATATTGGAGGAAACTTAAAGATTTTCTGTAGAAGACATTCATTAGCTTGTTTCAATGTTTCTAGTCCTGCATGAAGTTAAGCATATGGTATATTTTGCAAAAAGTCAAAAAGTTTTTAGTGAAGAGGCCTTGCTGATTTAGGCACCTTTGCACTTTTATGTTTAATCAGCTCCCGAAAGCTGGCTTAGGCTAAATGCGGATGCCACAACGGGAAGAGTAGGTTTGGGTGCTATCATACGAAATAATAAGGGTGAGATTATGGCTGCGGCAGTTCATAATATGATCTTCAATGGGGATGTGGAGTTTACGGAAGCTGAGACCATGAAATTTGGGATAGAGGTGGCAACTGATATGGGGCCTTTAATGGTGGAATTTGACTTAAAAAATTTAATCAGATGTTAATAGGTAGAGATAAAAGTTTGAAGGATATTTCTTGGGTGATTTCAAAGTTGATTCCTGAAAAAAATTCTTCAAAATCAATCATGTATTGCGAAATTGATATATAGATACTCATAAATTAACTAAGTTCACTATTAGAAATCCGAACACTAGAATTTGACGGGAGGAAATTCCAGCAAATGTAATTTCCTTCCTTTATATTTTCCAAAAAAAAAAACATAGTTGAAAAACTTTACTATTTGAATACGGTGCGAGTAATCTTGCACCATTGAGACAAATGTTATAGGCTAAGTATATAATTTGAGTCGGAGATATTGTTTTGATGACATTTGCTAAAATATTATTTTTTTCCCACTGTATTACAAATATTATGTTAGTTACAAGGAAATCCGAATTAGGCTTAATTTCAGCCCAGCAGACCCTCTCGGCAGACCCTGAAATCAGACCCTCACGTCAGACCCACAGAGCAGACCCACGCAGCAGACCCTGAGAGCAGAGGCAGACGCTGAGAGCAGAGGCAGACCCTGAGAGCGGAGGCAGACGCTGAGAGCGGAGGCAGACCCTGAGAGCAGAGGCAGACCCTGAGAGCGGAGGCAGACCCTGAGAGCGGACCCTGAAATCAGCCACTGACGTTCCAATAACCAGCAAAGAAGATCAGACCCAAAGCTTCACTATTCTGAGGCTTGTTGATGTCAACAATATCCTTAAAACAAATTCGTCTCCTACCGAAGGTGCAGTAGAACGTGAGACGATTGTTTCCCAGGATACAACGGAAAACGAACGAGTATTGGCACCACCAAAACCCGTTACCAACGAACCACAAAGTGTTTGAACTCTTCCAAAAAAACCGAAAAATAAAGAGAAACCGAGGCAAAAGTACCAAGCGTTTTTGGTGTATTATTTTTCTATGTCTCAAAACCGAAAATAATGCTCTCTATATATAGAAGAAGGTTAAAAAGTTAAGTATGTCATTTATCATTCATTAATGAGACCTTTCGTTTGAAGTAACAAATTAATTAATGGAATTAATTAACTTTTATGGAACACTTCAAAAGGTTTGGAAAAATAAAGAGACAAGCAAAAATTGGTTGGGCCGAGCCCGCACAATTTGGTCCGGCATTCGTGTACGCAGGACTCGCGGGTGAACACGAGTCAGGCCTGACCGGATTTTGATTTGCACCCCCTGCGCGCGCACGTAGAGAGAGCCTCTATCCTTATAACACTTACCCATATACAAATGAGTAATTATATATAAAGACACTTTCTCTCTTATAGCTTTCCATATGGGACAAGCACATTTCCCTTTATTTTCCAACACCAATGGGTGAACTTTGAGCAACAATTTATCATTCACCCAAACACCATTTTAAGCATATGAATATACCATTTCGAACTACTCACGGAGGAGTATCCGAATCATTCAATAACAACCACTAACACGAAGTGGATCATGCTTAAAATTGCGCCTCAAAATGCTTACTCATAAGCATTTTCCAACAATCCCCCACATGAATGAAATTGGCGAAAAACGTCAAATAAAAATATTTCATAAAACATTTTATTTTGACCTAGAAGAGTTCAACGGTTCAACATCTGCATAGGATAGGTAGGCCTCAACCTTTGAACCTTCCCTTGTGAAGATATATCTCATTTACTGGCTGACAGTGGACGCGATGTCATTGAACTGCACTTACTTTCATGTAAATGGAAAACATATATCACACAGATGTTTTACCTAACACATTTGAGTTCTCATGATTATGTTCATTTTGGCCATGAACATCAACCTGATTCTGCAAGAGTTTCTAAGAATTGAGTCCCGTACAATTCCATTTGAAGCGGCACCACTTCTCTCCCACATAGGTGATTTCTTATTTAAGAGTATCTCGTAATACTCCGCTCGGATTCCCGACGCATAAGAATCATTAAAAGCCTTTGCTTGACCTCTATCCATACGAGCATCACTGTTTTAGTTTACCATAGGAATGGACTAGGGGGTAACCCCCCACAGTGAACCAATTATGTCTATTACGAGTGGGTTGTCCCATTGAACCTAGATCTTGGGATCTCTAGTCAACAATGTTGGGTTTTCTTTCGTAATAAATATTTATCTAACGGGCTTTAGTCCCATTCCCCTCGATGATTTCTCAACTAACTCTCTAGTTAACCATTTGGTTAGCGGATCCGCAATGTTATCCTTTGACTTTACATAGTCAATCGAAATAACTCCAGTAGAGAGTAATTGTCTAACGATATACGACGAATATGTCTAGACTTACCATTATACATGTTGTTATGTGCCCTTCCAATTGCAGATTGACTATCGCAATGAATGCAAATTGCTGGCACTGGCTTAGGCCAACTTGGAATATCCTCTAGAAAGTTTCGAAGCCATTCTGCTTCTTCAGTACACTTATCTAATGTAATGAATTCTGATCCCATTGTAGATCGGGCTATTACAGTCTGTTTGGAGGATTTACATGATATAGCTGCACCTGCTAGTGTAAACACATAGCCACTGGTAGACTTTGAGTCTTTCATATCAGATATCCAATTAGCATCACTGTATCCTTCGATTACCATAATTACGAGTAATACGTAAGTACTGGAGTACTCTTACTATTGCTTTCCAGTGATCAACCCCTAGATTAATCGTATATCTGCTGAGCTTGTTTACTATACAGGCAATATCGGGCCTGGTACAACTTGATAGATACATCAAACTCACGATAACTCTAGAGTATTCTACTTGAGATATACCCTATCCCCTATTCTTTGATAGGTGTAGACGCACATCTAAAGGAGTTCTAGCCACAACAGAATCATCATTGTTGAATTTACCAAGAATCTTGTCCACATAGTGCGTCTGATCAAGAATAAGTCCATCTGGACTTCTCGAGATCTTTATTCCCAGAATGACATTTGCGAGACCCATGTCTTTCATGTCAAACTTAGATTTCAGCATATTCTTGGTAGATTTCACCATTTTCACATTACTCCCGACAATCAATATGTCATCAACATAAAGACATAAAATGACATAGCCAACTTCTATCTCTCTGACATAAATGCATTTATCACATTCATTGATTGTGAAACCATTTGACAACATGGTGTCGTCAAACTTTTTATGCCACTGTTTTGGAGCTTGTTTTAATCCATACAAGGATTTAACTAACTTACAGACTTTCTTTTCTTGTCCTGGAGCTATAAAGCCTTAATGTTGTTCCATGTAGATTTCTTCATCTAAATCGCCATTTAGAAAGGCTGTTTTCACATCCATCTGATGTACCTCAAGATTGCGCAAAGCTGCAATCGCTAATATCATCCTTATGGAATTTATCCTTGTTACAGGAGAGTAAGTATCAAAGTAATCAAGACCTTCACGTTATCTGTAACCTTTAATTACAAGTCTTGATTTGTACTTATCAATCGATCCATATGCCTTCATTTTCTTTTTGAAAATCCACTTGGACCCTAAAGGTTTACATCATGGAGGAAGGTTTACTAACTCCCATGTGTGGTTTTGTAAGATGGAATCAATTTCACTATTGATGGTATATTTCCACAAAGCACCATCAGCTGACCTTACAGCTTCGTTATAGCTTTGAGGATCATTCTCTAGCAAAAATGTCAGAAAATCTGGACCAAATGATTTTTCCGTTCTAGCTCTTTTGCTACGTCTTGGTTCAAGTTCAACAACTTGTTGATCCTCTTGAACATTTATGTGTTCTTGGTCCTGACTATCTTCAATGATAGTCTCAGGTGCCCGTTTGTGCACATTTGAATTCGAATTAGTTTTACAGGGAAAAACGTATTCAAAAAAGGATGCATTCCTCGACTCCTTTTTATTTAAGCATGAGTAGGTAACTTCTTTCTGCTGGTCGGTTGGAATTAATTAAAATATGACTTAATCAGGATACCGCCTATATGGTCGATTGGTAATATAATGTAAATTTATATATTATAATAAGGGAGATTTCTATATTTGAAATAATAAAAGTGGATCCCCAAACCCCAACATTTTATTTCATTGTTGTAATTTTTCCTTTTTAGTTTTCAATTAGTTGCAATATATTTTATTTATCTATGTCTTTAATAGTCGTAGATACGTGTCGTAACTAAATACAATATCTAGAGTAGTGATGATGTAACGGCCGAATGTCCCTACTACAGTTGACTTCTTGACTATAGTATTATTGCATCACGGAATGAGCGTTTTGTAAAATAATTTATGTCCGAGCATATATACACCTCTGGAACGGCTCTGAGGGATGATCGGTTAATTCCTCGGAATTCCGATATGAGTATATAATGTACCACTCCGGATAGCCCATAGTATTTGGGCCGTAACTTTCTCGTACGAACTCCGAGTTTTATAAATTTTATATCATCAGAAATCTAAGATCGAGATATACAACTTTCACGTTGAATATGTTTCCAAATTCGGACAAGAAATAGGTAAAAAATGTAAGTCCAAATTCATATGAATAGTGATTTCGGGTCTAATTGGAAGATTCTCAAACTTTCCACTAACTTCTACACTTTTCTCCAATCTTCCAAATATCATTCAACCCCCAATATATAAAGAGTATACTATTCATAAATCATAAATTTTGAAACAAAAAGAAAGAAAGAAACTTGGGGTGAGGTAGAGAAGAAGAATGAGAAGAAAGAAAGAAAAAGAAGAAGGAAAAAAGAATAAGAAGAGGTGTAAACCAACCATCCATCAATCTAAGAAGAAGACAAGCTATCATGAGGATTTGAGGAATGAAGAAGATTCAAAAGAAATAAGGTAAAAGACTTGACCCATAAATTTAATTTTTAGATTTTGGAAGTATGATGATAGAGTAAAGGTGTTGGGATGATTGTTATGTGTAGATGATTGAGATATGATGATAATTGAGATGATAATTGTGTGACTAATCATATTGATTAAAAAATTTTAAGTTTTGGGTTTAATCTCATGGAGTATATAGAATAGATTGAAAGTTGGTTGTTGGTGAAATGATGATTTGGTTTATGTTGAATTGGGTGTAATATGGTGTTTTGAGTATTGATTGTAGTATGGGAATGTTAGGGTTTTGCTTTGTGTGAATGGGAATTGAAGAAGAAAGGGGCAGAATCCAGGAAAACTGCCTCGCTTTGCGACGCGTAAGGGATGTGTGTCGCGACACATAAGAAGAAAATGGATGCACGCTTCTGGACATTGCGTGTTGCGACGCGAGGAGTAGAATTTTCCAGAATCAGTTTTAAACCACCCCAGTTCCATCCTAGCGCGTTAAAGACCACCATTGGGGTCTCGTATCAGTTCGTAAACATATACTACATTAAAATATGATCGTGATAAGCCTCGTATGTAAAATATATTGACGTATCGTTAAGCTTAGTTAAGTATCAAGGTTTATTTTACTACATATATGCTAATTAAGTTCCCGATCCTAGATTGTCCATAAGAATCGCAACTCTCTTTGGTAAATGATCCAGTACCAGTCAGATTCCAAAAACAGTAAGTGGACACTTCTCATTTCAAGTTGACTTTCTTATTGATTTATTATTTATGAAACGAGATTTACTTTTTCAGCACATAGGGCGTTAACCTTACTTGTTTTCAGTTTTATGTTAAATGAAATGTTTTATACAGCTTTGAGATTTATAACATGAGTTTTATGTTTTCAGGGCATGAGGGAAAAACCCACCCAGTGTGTAACTTGATATAGTTTGGAATTGACGGAAAAAGACATGTGCATATGTAGAGGACTGGGGGACATCGATACGTAACGCCCCCAGATCCTAGATCAGGGCTAGGGAGATAGCGATACGTAATGCCCCTAGATCCTAGTTTCAGAGCTTGGAGGCTGGCATAGATCAGCACCCCCATTTCTAGTTTTGTAGCTTGGGGGAAAGAGATACGCAAGGCCCTAAGACCACCAATTTCAGGGACAGTAGTGGCATATGCTTTGGGGGACAGTGTTATGTAACGCCCCAACATCATGGATTTGCACTGCTGGCTCCAGTTAGGCGTATGTGGGGACCGTGATATGTAACACCCTCATACATCAAGTTTTTTAGATACATACCAGTATTTAGACATTAGATTTTCAGAAATTCTGATATCAAGTTTTCATAAAAGAATTTTCAGAAACCAAATTTTAAAAACAGTTTTCAGAAAGAAGTTTTCAGAAATAATAAGTTTTATAAAGGAGAATTCAGATAAAGTTTTCAGAAAAAGTGTTTTCAGATAAAGTTATTTCTGGATTTGATTTCAGAGCCAAAATATTTTATCACAGTGTTTCAGTTGTTGGATAATTATGACCCATAGCATCACTATTTGTACAGAACATGGTGTTGTTATACAAATTGATTATATGACAAAGGAAATTGCTCTTTTATCATTTGTAATTGGATTACCTGGATATATAAATGATAAAAGTCCATATGATTAGTACCGAATTAATAAGATATGAGACAATATTAATCCACTAAGGTTTAATCATTAAATATCCCTAGTCGTAGTATTATCGAGACTGGACATCGATAATGCGGAATAGGCTAGTATTACACTTGTACGTGTTATGGAAGCGTAATGACATAGTTCTCATATATTTGGGTATTGGATACTCATGCAAGTGTAATATGAGGTTCTGTTTACCGATGGTGCGGAAACAGCTTCGCTCTGGATAGACCCATCGGAATCCCATTGGTAGTATGACTATGTGTCTATGGGAATCCGAATCAGGTTAGGTGTATTTGGTCTTAACCTGAGACTTGCATCGCTAATACTTGCGACAATCAGTATACTTTGGTTTTGGTCGTCCGGGGCTTTAACAGGTTTTGAGTACGCCTCTTCTGGGTATACTGAGAATCGTACTGTATTGGGTGTGATGTCAAGATGGAAGTATCACTTCAGTCATATGGAGATCACGCAGGGATACAGAACTGGTACTCTAAGTGCTATAGCCATCGGGGAAGTATGACTAGGTCATGAGTTTCCAATCATAAAGAGACTAGTTGCTAGTGATCCGATATATGCTTCGTACGGGGCAGACACAACTCCAGCCCCAGGCCTAGCATGTGACATCCGATACTGGATCGTAATGCGCAATACTACGTATACTACGTCTGACAAAGATATTATATTCCGTAGAAGAATATTTCTGGAGAATTGGGTAGGCACGGTGTTTTGCTAGAAGCCAACCATGTCTTGTAAATCGGTAAGTACGTGGTACCGGGTACGCACGTATTCGGATAGTCCGATGACCGTATTTACTGCCAACATATCCAGGGATCTCTTGGGTCGTATCCCAAAGATTCACCGATGATATTTGACTCGAATAATATTAATTTGGGATTAATTATAAGAGAGAGAAAATTATATGTGATTAATTACGGCAAGAATTAATCTGGGATTAATTATCAGGGAAAGAATTAATCTGGGATTAATTGCGTCGAGAATTTATCTGGGATTAAATTCGTCGAGAGGAGAGAATGCGATTAATTTGGAATTAATCGGTAAAGTAAATTTAATAGTTAAATTAGATTTTACTATTTAATTTATTTTATTGGGATAAAATAATATATTAGATATATTAATTGAAATTTGATTTCAATACGGAATTAAAATTGGATTTTAATTCAAGCGAACGAATTAATTTAGAATTAATTCGTAAGCGAGTTTCGTAATAATTTTGCGAGGCATTATTATTTAATTAAATTAGATTTAATTATGTGACGATGGAAAATTCATTTATTCGGAATAAACGAACCCGAGCCCGAAGTGTGTAGTCTCACCCAACTTGAATTTTAAATTTAAGTGTGGGACCCACCAACTTACATCACTAGTCAATCTAGTTGATGGGAGTGGTTGTGAGTATTTAAAGGAAACTTATACAATACACTTTGACTTTGCCTTTTTGGAAAAAAGAAAAAGAAATATAATTAATGAATTTATGGAAAATCATTAATTCTATCTCTCATTTTCATTTTTGCCGTATGGCCACTATCTTCATTTTGTTTTTGAAACAAGGCCGAATTGGCCACTGTCTTTGTTTTTGAAACAAGGCCAAAGAAGCTATTGGCTTCTAATTAAAGAAGGAATTTGGCCTCTGTATTTTACAAATGTCAAAAAGGCATTTAGCCTTTCCTTTTGAAGAAAGGCCGAATGGCCTCTGCTTTTTCCTTTTGAAGTTGGCCGAATGGCCTCATGAACATAAGGGCCGATTGCTTCCCTCTCTCGTGGGCGAACTTGCTTCTCCTTGGGAGATAATGTTGTTCCATTTTGTTCTTGCTAGCACATATGGGAGTCAAGTGAAGGTGATAAGGATACTCACCCATGAGTTTGGAACAACAAAAATGGGCTTGGAAGCTTCAACATCCATAAAAGTTTTGAAAGTCAAAGCCCATCAATGTAAGTTAATTCCGTAAACTTCTTGATTTATTCACACACTAATCACGCTTAGAGATCCCGTGGCATGTCTAGGACACTTACATCAGTATTATATTCCACTCACTTAGATCGTACGACGATCTAACCCCCTTCCAATTTCCTTGTTTTGCAGGGTTTCTCGGAGGACGAGCTCGGGAGGACGGATACTGATGCAGTCACTAGGGTTTGGAGTCCACCAGATCAAGTCAGAGAAAGTGTGAGTCCAGTCAGTTCAAGAAAAAGTTATGTATTAGTCTTTGTTTGTCATAGTCGTTGTATAGTGGATATAATTGAATACACAATCATTATTACTAAGTTATGAGTCATGTTATGAAGCTTGGGCCTTGGTCACACACTTAAGATATTTAAATAAAAGAATAGAGAGTTTTAATATATGTTTATGATATGAGAGTCAGAGACTCAGGGGGATAGTACGACCTATTCCCTGCCGGTAGCATCTCCCAGACTGGGAATGTTACAAAGATGGTATCAGAGCATGGTCTAGGGAGTCAGTGACTACAGTGGGCAGAGTGATGGAGCCTGGTATACGCAGTATTTCTGAGATACTCGTATGTAAGGCACTACCTCTCCAGTATCCAATCCTCGAGTACGTACTCAAAGTTCTTTAGATGGGTTAGTAAGCTTTCCCAGACTATTCGAATGGTATTAATTACGAAAACCACTACACTCTAGACTCACGTTAAGAATTTCCCCTGAAGTCATTTTAATCTATTACCAGGAGTACAAACAAGATATGAAACCCTAAGAAAAGTTACCCAGAGAGTGGGAAGAAAAAGTTACTAGAAGGCAAGAAAGAAGGTATAGATGTTTAGATAGTCAGAGGTAAAGAAAGATAAAGAGACAGAAAGAGATAGTAAGTTCCAAGAGTAACCACATAAGGAAGTAGAAAGAGGGAGAGAAAGCTAGAAAGAAGAGTAAGGTACAGACGATTAAAGAAACCAAAGGTAGTAAATAGATAAAAGCATAGAATGAGATAAGATAGAGAACACCAGAACTTGGAATAGTGAAGAAGGATATAACAAGCCTAAACAAGACTGGAATGCCGAGTAGATCTAAGCAGAGTTCCTTTCCCTTAAGCGAAGTTCCTTTCCTTCTTAGAAAATCATTCGAAACATATCTAATAGCTTATAAGCACCTCGTAAGGATAGCAAGTTCCTCGAATAACCAAAGGTAGCCATAAGGTAGAAGAATCAAGGAATTAAGGTTACTCGTGAAGGCTTCCGATAGATGTGAGATGTCATAAGGATGAAGAGATTATAGATTTCCCAAACTCAGGGCCGTAGGCAAATATGATGGAGGACGATAGGAACAACGATTAGTTGCCTTAACGAAGGAATCCTATAGATAAGGCCCCGACCTAACTCAGATCCTCACCCCTCAGCGATGCCAATCAATAAAGCAATCCTGATGGAATCTAGCTCATACCCATCTTATATGAGAAACAGACTCCATTAGGACATAGAATATTAGGACAAGAATGTAGAAACCCATCGAGATATAAGAAAAGAACCGAGGAGATATAAAAGAGTTCCTACCAGTATAGACATAGACGGCCGTAAGAAACCCAACAGGAGTCCACCTTAAGAAATGGAAAGACCATGTAAATGAGATAACTAAGAAAAGAATTCAGGAAGTCTCTGAAGGCATGAAGAAAAGAACCCAGAATAACCTAAAGATTTAGACACGTCAAGACAAGGTTTGCAAGATAAACCAAATACCGTAGAACCCACAGATAAGCCCGAGCCAGTAGGAATCCGTAGAAGAATATAAGAATAGACCTATGGAGTTGGAGATATTTAGAAAATGGCAAGAGTACCAGTATGGACAATAGGATAAGAGTGACCAAATCGAGGTTTATAGCAAGAACGGGAAGTGGAGATCTAAGAGGCAAGCAGAAAAATGAACCACCGTTAGCCTTAGTAGTAAGGCGTAGAGCAAAGAATAGGACAAGCAAATGGTAAGAGGAATGCGAGAAGTAGTAAGGAAATTCAATGCATTCGGGCATAAAGATGACATAATGAGAAGATAGTATTGTAGAGAATTGATGGTAGTTGTGGGACCCCGAGACATGGAGTAGTCGACCAATTTCTTGCTGAATGAATAAGGGCCATTCCTTCTGGAAACTTTGATTCGAGTAAGCAAATAAAACTGAACTAGACACATGAGCATGTATCCATTCCCAATTTAGAGTCCAAAAAAGAAAAGAACCAGTAAGAAATAGCAATTGAGAGAATATGTAAGTTACGAGATGGCTCGAAAGCCAAAGCCATGAGTCCAATGACACATAGATAAGAAGTATGAGATGGGATGATTAGAAACTATCATAAGTTGAGCTAAGTTCGGAAACCACCATTGAGTTAAGGAACCCTAAAAGAAGTAAAAACTTAAACATACGAAAAGGGGAAACTAAAAAAAGAGTAGTACCGAACCAAGAAACTTAGTAGAGATGTTTTAAGTAATCAAAGTGGGTGGAGTTTCTAGAAAAATAAAGATGTAAGGAGTTCAAGGATCTGAGACAAGAAAGAAACCTTGTAGCAGAGAAAGTTTCTTAAGAAAGAATAGCAAAGAGAGGTTAGCGGTATTCAGAGAGAGAAAGTAACGACTTCAGAAGATTTAATAATAGAGACTATATAGGATTGTGTGCATAGGAAGCACGAGGAAGGTTTTAGAGATCATAACTCAAGAAGGATTTTACAGAAGGGGTAGTCTCTATGATAGTTGGAAATGATCAGAAGTAAGATTGGGAAAGGCAAACTAAACACTTTTAGCAGTAGTACCCTAATGTAAGAGAAAATATCAGATATATAGATTCACGAGAGTACTAGGCTCATAGATGAGTAGTATGTGCATTTAGATCACTATAATTTGAAGATATCAAGATAAGTTCCCACCCTCCCAACCATCGTTGGACAATAATCACATAAACGGATTTTTAAGATTGCCTCAGGATACTCCTAGAAATAAATGAAAATATAGTGAAAGAGAATCGGAACTTAAAACTTCCGGACGTACTTTAACAACATAATATAAAAAAGTAACAGCTAATGAATGAGGAGAGAAGTTGAACAGATGGGGTGATTCAGAAAATAGGTAGTGTCAATTAATGACGGAGGAACAAGAAATTAGAATTAGAACGTAATAAATGGAAGTGTAAAGGAAGAATATATATATATATTCCTCGAATAGGAATATAGAGAAATAGAGCAAAAAAAAATTTCTCAGTGAAGAATGGGATAAAGTAGAAGATGAAAAGAACACTAAGAAAAAGGTTTCGAAGTGGAGCCATCAAGATACAACAACGGTAAGAGAGAATATCCTAATAAACAAGGATAAAATTAAGTAACAGCAAGGCTTCTTGGTATCTGCATGAAACCAAAGATCTCTTACGTGTTAGCTCACGTAGAGCACATTAAGTACCCAACCCCAGTTTTAGTTGACCAAACCACTACGGGTTTGGGACGGCCTAAGCCACGGGTATGGGTGGTTTGATGTGTGTATATATATATATATATATAGTATACCATGGAATCGAGAAGATAAGTCATTGAAGAGTTGCAATTAGCAAGTGAACCTTCAAGATACGGTATATATGCATGTATTTAAGTGACAACATTTGACAGCATTAAACTATGGGGAAATAAGTTAGCATTGAGAACCATAACCAGACTTACAGTAGCAATGGAAGCAGAGGTATGATGAAATCATGAATTATAACTAGAACTGAATAGCCAGCATCCCCGTCTAAAATCTTTTGAACAATTAAGTTCTCAGAAAAGCTATAAGGACCTACCTTCGTAGTACAAACCCATTGGGTAAATAAGATAATGAGTAAGAGGTATATAAGAATATGACCCCGTACTACAAGGTTTTAAGTTATATAAAAAGGCAGAAGCAAGGAAAGTTATAGAGTAGAACTGATAAGCAACCTGACTAGAATAGATGTATGTACATCTCCTTCAGAGTTAAGGCATGAGTGCAGGAACCCTGTTGCAGGACACACAGTACCTGCAGAGATGAGAGATCACTATGTAAAACAAGTTTGAGGGATTTAAATTCTTAACAAAAAAATCCAGGAATGAAGTTTCCTTGATGTACTATAAAGAGCTATAGTGTGGCCGTAGTATGAGTAATCAACAGAAATTAAGATAAAATGAAGATTAAAGTATGCTTATTAGAAAAAGGATAAATGATAAGTAATATTTTATAGTTGATGAAATAAAGATAGATACGAGTTCATATTCAGTTAAGCTAGTAAAGCGTGAATCCTGTGATCTATAATAAGATTTCAAGTTTAAAGAGGATTCGAGGACGAATCCTATTTAAGGAGGGGAGAAATTGTAACAGCCGAAGGTCTCTACTACAATTGACTCCTTGAATATAGTACTATTGCATCACGAAATGAGCGTTGTGTAAAATAATTTATGTCCAAGCATATATACACCCCTGAAACGCTTTGAGGGATGATCGGTTAATTCCCCGGAATTCCGATATGAGTATATAATGTACCACTACGGATAGCCCATAGTATTTGGGCCGTAACTTTCTTGTACAAACTCCGATTTTTATCAATTATATATCATCGGAAATATAAGATCAAGATCTACAACTTTCGTATTGAATAGTTTTCCAAATTCAGACCAGAAATAGGTCAAAAACGTAAGTCAAAATTAGGATGAATAGTGATTTCGGGTCTAATTGGAAGATTCTCAAACTTTCCACTAACTTCTACTACACTTTTCTCCAATCTTCCAAATATCATTCAACCCCAATATATAGAGTATATTATTCATAAATCACAAATTTTGAAACAACAAGAAAGAAAGAAACGTGGGATGAGGTAGAGAAGAAGAATGAAAACGAAAGAAGAAGAATAAGGAAAGGAAGAAGAAGTGGTGTAAACCAACCATCCATCAATCTAAGAAGAAGACAAGCTACCATGAGGATTTGAGGAATGAAGAAGAGTCAAAGAAATAAGGTAAAAGACTTGACCCATAAATTTAATTTTTAGATTTTGGAAGTATGATGATAGAATAGAGGTATTGGGATGATTGTTATATGTAGATGATTGAAATATGATGATAATTGAGATGATAATTGTGTGACTAATCATATGGATTAAAAATTGTTAAGTTTTAGGTTTAATCTCATGGAGTATATAGAATAGATTGAAAGTTGGTTGTTGATGAAATGATGATTTGGTTTATATGGAATTGGGTGTAATATGGTGTTTTGAGTATTGATTATAGTATGGGAATGTTAGGGTTTTGCTTTGTGTGAATGGGAATTGAAGAAGAAAGGACCAGAATCCTGGAAAAATACCTCGCTTCACGATGCGTGAGGGATGTGGGTGGCGACACATAAGAAGAAATGGTTGCACGCTTCTAGACGTTGCGCGTCGTGGCGCATGGAACATAATTTTCCAGAATCAGTTTTAAACCTCCCCAGTTCCATCCTAGGGCGTTAAAGACCACCCATGGGGTCTCGTATCAGTTCGTAAACATATCCTACATCAAAATATGATCGTGATAAGCCTCGTATGTAAAATATATTGACGTATCGTTAAGCTTAGTTAAGTATCAAGGTATATTTTACTACATATATGCTAATAAAGTTCCCGATCCTAGATTATCCACAAGAATCGCAACTCTCTTCGGTAAATGATCCAGTACCAGATTCCAAAAACTGTAAGTGGACCCTTCTCCTTTCAAGTTGATTTTCTTATTGATTTATTATTTATGAAACGAGATTTACTTGTTAAGCACATAAGGCGTTGGCCATACTTGTTTTCAGTTTTATGTTAAATGAAATGTTTTATACAGCTTTGAGATTTAAAAATGAGTTTTAAGTTTTCGGGGCATGGGGGAAAAACCCACCCTAGTGTGTAACTTGATATAGTTTGGAATTGACGGACAAAGACATGTGCATATGTAGAGGACTGGGGAGACGGCGATACGTAACGCCCCTGGATCCTAGATCAGGGCTAGGGAGATAGCGATACATAATGCCCATAGATCCTAGTTTCAGATCTTGGAGGGTGGCATAGCTCCGCACCCCCATTTCTAGTTTGTAGCTTGGGGGACAGAAATACGTAACGCCCCAAGAACACCAATTTCAGGGCAGTATTGGCATATGCTTTGGGGGACGGCGATACGTAACGCCCCAAAAGTCATGGATTTGCACTACTGGCTCCAGTTAGGCGTTGTGGGGACGGTGATACGTAACACCCTCATACGTCAAGTTTTTTTAGATACAGACCAATATTTAGACATTAGATGTTCAGAAATTCTGATATCAGGTTTTCAGAAAAAAAGATTTCAAAAACCAATTTTAGAAACAGTTTTCAGAAAGTAGTTTTGAGAAAGATTAAGTTTTATAAAGGATAATTCAGATAAAGTTTTCAGAAAAAATGTTTTAAGATAAAGTTATTTATGTATTTGATTTCATAGCCAAAAGATTTTATACAGTGTTTCAGTATTATAATCCACTCACTTAGATCGTACAACGATCTAACCTCCTTCCAGTTTCCTTGTTTTGCAGGGTTTATCGGAGGACGAGCTCGGGAGGACGGATACTGATGCAGTCACTAGGGTTTGGAGTCTACCAGATCAAGTCAGAGAAAGTGTGAGTCCATTCAGTTCAAGAAAAAGTTATGTATTAGTCTTTGTTTGTCATAGTCATTTTATAGTGGATATAATTGAATACACCATCATTATTACTGAGTTATGAGTCATGTTATAAAGCTTGGGCCTTGGTCCCACACTTAAGATATTTAAATAAAAGAAGAGAGAGTTTTAGTATATGTTTATTATATGAGAGTCAGAGGCTCATGGGGATAATACGGCCTATTCCATGCCGGTAGCATCTCCCGGACTGGGGATGTTACAGATGAATTCCAATATCAATGGTTTTATAAGTTGATTAGTCTTGTGTAATTTTTTAGTTCATTTATTGAGTCTAGTTCTTAATGCTTCTTATTAATTGGCCACTAATAAGATTGATTAGGTAACTTAAAATGAACTTGAAGAAGAGATTTTAGGTTTCACCCATAGACTCAATAGCTCACGATCTCACATTCACCTTAGAGATTTCCTTCAAGGATAACAATATACATGTTGGGCGTGAGTAGCTATAATTGGTACTTAATCTTAATGAATTCAGAGTTTCTTGGTTAACATAGACATATAGTTAATTGGGTTACTTTGGGTGTTTGCATCTGACCATCGACATAGGCTTTTGCATATTTTCGTGTTCCAGGTTATAAACTGATATTACATAAGCATAAGATAGTCACTTCATCTTTAGAAGAATATTGGAAGGATTCACAACCTTAGATAGTTTCATAATATTGATTACTTTTTAGAATTTACTTTCGCATTGTTTTAATTATTGTTCTTTAGTTAAAATCACCAACCAACCAAACAACAATCAATTTTTAGATACTTACAAATTTAACTTCAATAAATTAATAGCATAGGTATTAAGTCCTCATGTGATCGATACATTTTATACTACTTGAGCGATACGTGTGCTTGCGTTACGTCTGTGTTTATCACCGATCATATTTTTGGCGCCGTTGTTGGGGATTTATTTATCTTTTACTATTAATTTTGGGGTTAGATACTTTACTTGTATCTAATTTATTTTTACTTATTATTTTTGTTTTCTTGTGTTTCAGGTTCTCAGACACTACATGAGAAGAAACAAAGCTTTGAAATCCGTCCGCTTGACCCAGAAATTGAAAGAACTATCAGACAATTGAGAAGGGAAATGTGAGAAGGCCAAGAAGCACTGATCAACATAACAATCAAGAACGAACCTGAACCTTTAGAAGTTGCACTACCAATTCACAATCGAGACAGAATAATTCAGTTGGTTGACAGCTTCATACCATGCATTGTACTTCCACCCTTACCAGTAAATACGTGTGATATCAAAACATTCATTCAGATGATACAGCAATCAGTTCAGTTCAGGGGAAGTGCAGACGAAGATCCTAATGCCCAAATTAGTAACTTCCTGGAAGTTTGTGGCACATTCAATTACAACCAAGCGGCAGAAGAAGCAATGCGTATATGTGTGTTCCTATATTCCTTGAAAGAAAGAGCTAAGGCTTGGCTCCATTCACTACCAGCAGGCTCCATCAACTTGGAACCACTCTTGCCACCAAATTCCTTGCAAAATACTTTCCTCCAGCCAGAACAGCAAAATTAAGAAATGACATCACACATCATTTGTACAATATGACTCAGAATCGCTTTGCGAAGCATGGGAAAGATACAAAGAATTGCTCCGAAAATGTCCTCACCATGAGATTGCAAAGTGGCTACAAGTCCAAACCTTCTACAATGGGCTTTCTGGACTAATGAGAACCATAATAGATACTGTAACATGAGGAGCATTAATGGAAAAATGAGAAGATCATGCCTGAGACTTAATTGAAGAAATGGCCACCAACAATTCTTTGTGGCCAACAGAGAAGAGCATGATCCATCGAATAGCAGAAATCCACGAAGTAGGAACCAACTCAACTGTGAATGCCAAGCTAGATCAGATATGCAAATGCCTGGAAACTTTTAGCATGCAAGTTAATGCTGGATCCACAAGTTCACCATATGGAGGAGCACCAGAGGCAGAATCTTACAACTAACATAATGAGACTGTGAACTATGTCAGCAACTTCAACAGATAGGGAAACAATCCATATTCCAATACCTATAAGCCAGGTTGGAGGAATCATCCCAATTTTGCATGGAGCAACACTTCAAGGAAAAAGAACAATCCACCTCCCGGATTCCAATAACAGAATAAAGACCAAGAGTATGAAAAGAATCAGGAATAGCAGAAGTGCTTGCCCAAATGAAAAAACAAGAAGCAAAATACGATGCTATGTTTCAAAACCAATCAGCTTCTATAAAGGCACTGGAAAATCAAATGGGATAACTGGACAATGCTCAGAGTTACAGACCACAAGGTACCCTTTCTAGCAACACAGAACCAAATCCAAGGAACAGAGGGAATGGGGCAATGTCAAGCCATCACTTTGAAAAGTGGCACTGAAATCAACAAAGATGTTGGAGTCAAGGCATCTACTGAGGAAGTTCCAAAAGAAAGTAGCGAATCAGATCCACAGATGGAAGATTTCGGGTCTAATTGGAAGATTCTCAAACTTTCCACTAACTTCTACACTTTTCTCCAATCTTCCAAATATCATTCAACCCCACTATATATAGAGTATATTATTCATAAATCACAAATTTTGAAACAACAAGAAAGAAAGAAACGTGGGATGAGGTAGAGAAGAAGAATGAGAAGAACGAAAGAAGAAGAATAAGGAAAAAGGAAGAAGAAGTGGTGTAAACCAACCATCCATCAATCTAAGAAGAAGACAAGCTACCATGAGGATTTGAGGAATGAAGAAGAGTCAAAAGAAATAAGGTAAAAGACTTGACCCATAAATTTAATTTTTTAGATTTTGGAAGTATGATGATAGAATAGAGGTATTGGGATGATTGTTATATGTAGATGATTGAAATATGATGATAATTGAGATGATAATTGTGTGACTAATCATATGGATTTAAAATTGTTAAGTTTTAGGTTTAATCTCTGGAGTATATAGAATAGATTGAAAGTTGGTTGTTGATGAAATGATGATTTGGTTTATATGGAATTGGGTGTAATATGGTGTTTTGAGTATTGATTATAGTATGGGAATGTTAGGGTTTTGCTTTGTGTGAATGGGAATTGAAGAAGAAAGGACCAGAATCCTGGAAAAATACCTCGCTTCACGATGCGTGAGGGATGTGGGTGGCGACACATAAGAAGAAAATGGTTGCACGCTTCTAGACGTTGCGCGTCGTGGCGCATGGAACATAATTTTCCAGAATCAGTTTTAAACCTCCCCAGTTCCATCCTAGGGCGTTAAAGACCACCCATGGGGTCTCGTATCAGTTCGTAAACATATCCTACATCAAAATATGATCGTGATAAGCCTCGTATGTAAAATATATTGACGTATCGTTAAGCTTAGTTAAGTATCAAGGTTTATTTTACTACATATATGCTAATAAAGTTCCCGATCCTAGATTATCCACAAGAATCGCAACTCTCTTCGGTAAATGATCCAGTACCAGATTCCAAAAACTGTAAGTGGACCCTTCTCCTTTCAAGTTGATTTTCTTATTGATTTATTATTTATGAAACGAGATTTACTTGTTAAGCACATAAGGCATTGGCCATACTTGTTTTCAGTTTTATGTTAAATGAAATGTTTTATACAGCTTTGAGATTTAAAAATGAGTTTTAAGTTTTCGGGGCATGGGGGAAAAACCCACCCCCTAGTGTGTAACTTGATATAATTTGGAATTGACGGACAAAGACATGTGCATATGTAGAGGACTGGGGAGACGGCGATACGTAACGCCCCTGGATCCTAGATCAGGGCTAGGGATATAGCGATACATAATGCCCATAGATCCTAGTTTCAGATCTTGGAGGGTGGCATAGCTCCGCACCCCCATTTCTAGTTTGTAGCTTAGGGGACAGAAATACGTAACGCCCCAAAACCACCAATTTCAGGGCAGTATTGGCATATGCTTTGGGGGACGGCGATACGTAACGCCCCAAAATCATGGATTTGCACTACTGGCTCCAGTTAGGCGTATGTGGGGACGGTGATACGTAACACCCTCATACGTCAAGTTTTTTTAGATACAGACCAATATTTAGACATTAGATGTTCAGAAATTCTGATATCAGGTTTTCAGAAAAGAATTTTCAAAAACCAAATTTTAGAAACAGTTTTCAGAAAGTAGTTTTGAGAAAGATTAAGTTTTATAAAGGATAATTCAGATAAAGTTTTCAGAAAAAATGTTTTAAGATAAAGTTATTTATGTATTTGATTTCATAGCCAAAAGATTTTATTACAGTGTTTCAGTATTATAATCCACTCACTTAGATCGTACAACGATCTAACCTCCTTCCAGTTTCCTTGTTTTGCAGGGTTTATCGGAGGACGAGCTCGGGAGGACGGATACTGATGCAGTCACTAGGGTTTGGAGTCTACCAGATCAAGTCAGAGAAAGTGTGAGTCCATTCAGTTCAAGAAAAAGTTATGTATTAGTCTTTGTTTGTCATAGTCATTTTATAGTGGATATAATTGAATACACCATCATTATTACTGAGTTATGAGTCATGTTATAAAGCTTGGGCCTTGGTCCCACACTTAAGATATTTAAATAAAAGAAGAGAGAGTTTTAGTATATGTTTATTATATGAGAGTCAGAGGCTCATGGGGATAATACGGCCTATTCCATGCCGGTAGCATCTCCCGGACTGGGGATGTTACAGATGAATTCCAATATCAATGGTTTTATAAGTTGATTAGTCTTGTGTAATTTTTTAGTTCATTTATTGAGTCTAGTTCTTAATGCTTCTTATTAATTGGCCACTAATAAGATTGATTAGGTAAACTTAAAATGAACTTGAAGAAGAGATTTTAGGTTTCACCCATAGACTCAATAGCTCACGATCTCACATTCACCTTAGAGATTTCCTTCAAGGATAACAATATACATGTTGGGCGTGAGTAGCTATAATTGGTACTTAATCTTAATGAATTCAGAGTTTCTTGGTTAACATAGACATATAGTTAATTGGGTTACTTTGGGTGTTTGCATCTGACCATCGACATAGGCTTTTGCATATTTTCGTGTTCCAGGTTAATAAACTGATATTACATAAGCATAAGATAGTCACTTCATCTTTAGAAGAATATTGGAAGGATTCACAACCTTAGATAGTTTCATAATATTGATTACTTTTTAGAATTTACTTTCGCATTGTTTTAATTATTGTTCTTTAGTTAAAATCACCAACCAACCAAACAACAATCAATTTTTAGATACTTGTACAAATTTAACTTCAATAAATTAATAGCATAGGTATTAAGTCCTCATGTGATCGATACATTTTATACTACTTGAGCGATACGTGTGCTTGCGTTACGTCTGTGTTTATCACCGATCATATTTTTGGCGCCGTTGTTGGGGATTTATTTATCTTTTACTATTAATTTTGGGGTTAGATACTTTACTTGTATCTAATTTATTTTTACTTATTATTTTTGTTTTCTTGTGTTTCAGGTTCTCAGACACTACATGAGAAGAAACAGAAGCTTTGAAATCCGTCCGCTTGACCCAGAAATTGAAAGAACTATCAGACAATTGAGAAGGGAAATGTGAGAAGGCCAAGAAGCACTGATCAACATAACAATCAAGAACCTGAACCTTTAGAAGTTGCACTACCAATTCACAATCGAGACAGAATAATTCAGTTGGTTGACAGCTTCATACCATGCATTGTACTTCCACCCTTACCAGTAAATACGTGTGATATCAAAACATTCATTCAGATGATACAGCAATCAGTTCAGTTCAGGGGAAGTGCAGACGAAGATCCTAATGCCCAAATTAGTAACTTCCTGGAAGTTTGTGGCACATTCAATTACAACCAAGCGGCAGAAGAAGCAATGCGTATATGTGTGTTCCTATATTCCTTGAAAGAAAGAGCTAAGGCTTGGCTCCATTCACTACCAGCAGGCTCCATCACAACTTGGAACACTCTTGCCACCAAATTCCTTGCAAAATACTTTCCTCCAGCCAGAACAGCAAAATTAAGAAATGACATCACATCATTTGTACAATATGACTCAGAATCGCTTTGCGAAGCATGGGAAAGATACAAAGAATTGCTCCGAAAATGTCCTCACCATGAGATTGCAAAGTGGCTACAAGTCCAAACCTTCTACAATGGGCTTTCTGGACTAATGAGAACCATAATAGATACTGTAACATGAGGAGCATTAATGGAAAAATGAGAAGATCATGCCTGAGACTTAATTGAAGAAATGGCCACCAACAATTCTTTGTGGCCAACAGAGAAGAGCATGATCCATCGAATAGCAGAAATCCACGAAGTAGGAACCAACTCAACTGTGAATGCCAAGCTAGATCAGATATGCAAATGCCTGGAAACTTTTAGCATGCAAGTTAATGCTGGATCCACAAGTTCACCATATGGAGGAGCACCAGAGGCAGAATCTTACAACTAACATAATGAGACTGTGAACTATGTCAGCAACTTCAACAGATAGGGAAACAATCCATATTCCAATACCTATAAGCCAGGTTGGAGGAATCATCCCAATTTTGCATGGAGCAACACTTCAAGGAAAAAGAACAATCCACCTCCCGGATTCCAATAACAGAATAAAGACCAAGAGTATGAAAAGGAATCAGGAATAGCAGAAGTGCTTGCCCAAATGAAAAAACAAGAAGCAAAATACGATGCTATGTTTCAAAACCAATCAGCTTCTATAAAGGCACTGGAAAATCAAATGGGATAACTGGACAATGCTCAGAGTTACAAACCACAAGGTACCCTTTCTAGCAACACAGAACCAAATCCAAGGAACAGAGGGAATGGGGCAATGTCAAGCCATCACTTTGAAAAGTGGCACTGAAATCAACAAAGATGTTGGAGTCAAGGCATCTACTGAGGAAGTTCCAAAAGAAAGTAGCGAATCAGATCCACAGATGGAGGAAAAAGAGGCAAAAGAAAATGATCGAGAAAGATTTACTCCACCTCCACATTTTTCCACAGCGTCTCCAGACACACAAACTGGACAAGCAATTTGCTCGATTCCTGGAGATCTTCAAAAAGCTTCATATCAATATTCCATTTTCAGAAGCGTTGGAACAAATGCTCAGCTATGTCAAGTTCATGAAAGATATTCTGTCATGAAAGCGGAGATTGGGAGATTATGAGACGGTAGCATTGACAGAAGAATACAGCGCAATCATTCAGAGGAAGCTCCCCCCAAAGTTGAAGAATCCTGGTAGTTTCATCATCCCTTGCACCATAGGAGAACATTACTTCGGTAAGGCTTTGTGTGATTTAGGTGCTAGTATTAACTTGATGTCTTTGTCTATTTATTGGAAACTGCAGCTTAGAGAAGCAAAGCCACCTCAGTCACTCTACAACTTGTTGATAGATCACTCATATTTCCGAGAGGGGTAGTGGAATATGTGCTTGTCAAAGTCGACAAATTCATTTTCCCAGTAGATTTCATTGTCCTTGAGATGAAAGAAGACAAAGAGGTACCCATCAACCTCAGGAGACCATTCCTGGCATCAGTTTGAACCATCATTGATGTACAAAAAGGTGAACTAACCATGAGGGTACATGACTAAGAAGTAACATTCAATGTTTTCAAAGCCATGAAATTTCCAAATGATGAACGAGAGGAGGAATGTTTCAGATTTGGTATAATAGATAGTATCATCCAGAACACAGATGTAATGCAACTTTCCACTGACAAACTTGAAGCATGCATCACCAACATGACTGACAGAGAATTAGATGATGAGATTCTGGAATGTATCAACTATCTTGATGGAGCCTCTCGCTTCAGATCGACACCACAAATGGAAAGCTTGGAACTACCGAAAAATAAGCGAATCAAGCCCTCGATTGAAGAACCACCACAGTTGAAACTAAAGTCACTTTCGAGCCATCTCAGGTATGCATACGTGGAAAACTCTTCTGATTTACCTGTAATTATTTCTTCATCGCTAACATGGGTGCATGAAGATAAGTTGTTGAGAGTGTTACGCGAGCACAAGAGAGCTATTGGCTAGACTATAGAAGACATTTGAGGCATTAATCAATCATTCTGCATGCATAAAATCCTGATGAACAGTAAGTACAAAGCCACAGTGGAGCATCAACAGAGATTGAATCCAATCATGAAAGAAGTAGTAAAGAAAGAAATCATCAAATGGTTGGATGCATGCATCATCTACCCCATCTCTGACAGCTCTTGGGTAAGTCCTATGCAATGTGTACCTAAGAAAATGAGGAATGACTGTAGTCACCAATGAAAAGAATGAGCTGATTCCAACAAGAACAATGACTGGATGGAGAGTGTGTATGGACTACAAGAAGCTGAACAAAGCAACATGGAAATATCATTTCCCGCTACCATTCATTGACCATATGCTAGACAGACTAGGGGGGATGATTTCTACTATTTTCTGGACGGGAACTTGGGGTACAATCAGATTTCCATCACCTTAGAAGATCAGAAGAAAATCACTTTTACATGCCCGTATGGTATTTTTTCTTTCCGCATGATGCCATCTGGACTTTGTAATGCTTCTGCCACATTTCAACGTTGTATGATGGCCATATTTTCAGACATGATAGAACAAAGTATGAAAGTTGATGAAAACCTGCTTGGAACAAGCCAAGCAGACCCACAAAAGATTGAGATCGTTCCCAAGAAAGCCAAGGTAGAAAAGTATCAAAACTCTAATCCTCTGAAGAGCAAACAATAGAAACCTAGAATGATAAGGGGGTGCCACAAAGGGTTAGCAAGCCTTCGATAAGACAAAGTCAATAAGAATAAGTTGAGGGTTACTCAAGTCTGAAGATAATAGTGATTTTTATTAAAAGATAGGTTTTTTTGTTATGATGAATAATGACCCTTTAAATAGGTGGCTGTAGGAAACGCTTTCCTCGCGCAGCGAAAGCGGCTTAGGCACACGGATCGGACTTGAAAATTTTTTCTGCTTTCCTATTCCTTTAGCCGAATGCAACCAGTAGGTATACTGAAATTGTGCTTCTGTTTCGGACAAGATTTCAGCCCCTGAATGCCCCCAAAATAGTCCCAGAACAGCCCCCGAACTGTAGTGAAATAATGGACTTTTTTGGACTCGTTATGTACCCGAACTATACCCGAATCACCCCCTGATTTGCGTGACCTGATGTGATGTATTGGATCTGATTTTTCTTTCAAAATACAACCACAATACAGCCCCAAAAGGTTCCCAAGGTGTTTCCCAAAATTCTGAATTAAAACGAAAACAAACCGAGCCCCGAAACACACAAGCAAGTGGCCGTGAGTCAATGAGAGATGAAGAGAATGAGTTTTGGTTCATCACCACAAAGTCTTCCGAGTTATATCTCATTACCAACGGAAAGTAGTGTGGGCTACACTCACAAAATATATCCATAAACGATTTAGAGATTTTAATCACACTTAATATTTTATTTTTCTTCTTATGTTCTTCAATGGAGTTTCTCAACTTTTGAGAGAATGGTAAAGAAGAATAAGATGGCTATGGTTACAAGTGAGAGGTTTTTTAAAAAAAGAAAAATAGATCTTCTTTGTATATCTAGGGTTATTTGTTTCCAAAACAAACAAATCCCTCCCTATTCTTTACATGAAAGAATCGGCCAAGCAAGAGAAATTATTCAATTTTTTCAACATCAAATTTTCAATTACCATTATTGAAAAGATGTTACAAAATTAAATAAGCAATTAAACATTTGAAAGTCATAACTTCCAAATTAATGCCAAGGATTATTTGTTTCCAAAACAAACAAATCCATTCCCGTTTTGCTTGATGAATTCGGCCACCATAAGAAAAATAATAAATTTTTGTAACATCAATATTTTAATTTCCATAATTGAATATATGTTACAAAATCAAAAGGTTAAATATTATTTAAACATATGTAACTTCCAAATTAAATCCAAGGGTTTCCAAAACCCAAAATTTAGAAATGACTTATTTAACCTTCTATTTAATTATGTCTAATATAATTAAATGACATGTGTTTAAATATCATATATTTAATAAAACTATATATTAACTTTTAATATAAAGTATCAAGTGTGACAATTAATATTATTAATCATAGTAATAATATTCATACTTTTGTGAGTATATAATTGGACTATCCAATTATACTAAATCCGCTATAGTAAATCGAGCTAGCACGGGGAACAAATGGACCTATGGTTCCGAGCTCTAATAATTTCGAAATATTAATTAAGCTCTTAATTAAATATTCTGAATTATTAACTCTGGGTTATTCCACTAAAAACCTGAAGTTGCACTCACGTTGCCGCATATGATATATTAAGTCGAACCAAATCGGTGTCCATCGATATAGTCATTACATATAAATTGACCCTTTCACGAGTATCTCGTAATTAGAGCCGGGGCATAATATCTGTTATACCCCTCTAATTATTTTTACCTTAAGTACCATTGATTCTCTAATGAACGATTTATTCATAACGATTATGAATTTTAATCTTTCTATTCGTAATAGAAAGACTTGAGCGCTCAAATTGTTCAAGCACCAAATCAACCCTTAAGAAAGATACTCATCTACTTCTCGCAAGAATGAGTGAACTCCATGTCTATGTAAAACGTTCCCAGCTACATAACTGACCATGCCCCCAAAATACGTAGCTATTGGCCGGGACTGCTACACCAACCTCACCTTTGTAAATCAAATGACATGGCCCGAGATCAATCCATATACGACCGTCTAGTGGATCGAAATGACTTTCTTAGTTTAACGGATATTATAAGAATGTCATTTCCATCTGGGTCCAGTCATATATGATCACATCATACAAGGTGCCTCCATTCTCATGTCTCTACATGGATGATCCCGAATCAAGGTCACCATACAAAGTTCCTGCTTTGTTTACTCTCTATGGACTATTTAAGATTACTAACTTCAGACTTAAATCCTCTTGTGTATGACACTCATACACCAAGTCTGAAGGTACATAAGTAATCTAGGGTATTCAAGATGATTTATAATATGCGAAAATTAAACAAACAATTTGATAAATGAATAATGCATCGTTTTATTTCAAAACACATAAAACCGTTTACATCAAATGTAGCTCTAGGGCATACATCCCAACAATCTCCCACTTGCACTAGAGAAAATGGGACATGTCACGTAACACTAGACCATCTAGGTGACCTTCAAAAACTTTAGGCGGCAAGGTCTTTGTAAACAGATCAGACAGGTTCTCTTTGGATGCAATCTTTGTGATGGTAACGTCTCCTCTCTTCATTATCTCCCTGATGAGATGATATTCTCTCTCTATATGTTTTCCCCTTTTGTGGCTTCTTGGTTCTTTGGAGTTTTCCACCGCACCACTATTATCACAATAGAGTGTGAGTGGTCTATCCATATCTGGAACAACTTCCAGATCTCCCAAGAATTTACGGAGCCAGACTACTTCCTCAGCTGCTTCACAAGCTGCTACATATTCAGCCTCCATGGTGGAGTCGGCAATGCAAGATTGCTTTATACTCCGCCATACTATAGCCCCACCACCTAGGGTGAACACTGATCCAGATGTAGATTTCCTAGAATCGACATTTGTCTGAAAATCAGAGTCTGTATATCCCTTTAAGATCATATCCTCACTGAAATACACAAGCATATAATCTCTCGTTCATTTAAGATACTTGAGAATGTGTTTCACAGCCACCTAGTGATCCAATCATGGGTTTGAGTGAAACCTACTAACTACTCCCACTGCAAAATAGATGTCCGATCTCGTGCATAACATAGCATACATGAGAATACCAACTGCTGAGGTGTATGGGATATGTCTCATTTCCTCAACATCTTGAGGTGTCTTTGGAGACTATTCCTTTGATAAATGATGGTCTACACAGATCATTCAGCAATCAAATACCTGATAGCAAAGAAAGATGCCAAGCCCAGATTGATCCGTTGGGTGCTTCTACTGCAAGAATTTGATGTGGAGATCCGAGACAGGAAGGGAACAAAAAATCAAGTGGCAAGTCACTAGTTGAGGCTAGAGAATGGAGATACAACTGCACTAAGCTGACAATCAAAGAAACATTTCCAGATGAATAGTTATTTTCCATCAAGCAGCAAGAAGTCCCATGGTATGTTGACTATGTAAACTACATAGTATTGGAGAAATGGCCGTAGGAATGGACACATCATCAAAGGAAGAAATTTTTCAAAGAAGTCAAGAACTATGTCTGGGATGAGCCGTACCTATTCAAACATTGTGCTGATTAGTTAATACATCGTTGTATACCACAAGAGGAGGTCAATAGTGTCCTGCAGCATTGTCGTTCATCACCATATGGCAGACACTTCAACAAAGATAAAACCGCGGCCAAAGTGCTGTAATTAGGTTTGTTCTAGCCCACCTTTTTTTAAAGATGCTCACTTATTCGTTCTTCAATGTGACAGGTGCCAGAGAACGAGAAATATTTCGAGAAGAAATGAATGACCTCTTCAAAACATTCTCGAAGTGGAAATTTTCGATGTATGGAGGATTGATTTTATGGGACCATTTGTTCCATCATATGGAAACCTGTACATTCTGGTTGCAGTAGACTACGTCTCCGAATGGGTTGAAGCAACAATACTGCCATCAAATGAATCCAAAGTGGTGTTAAAATTTCTCAAAAAGAATATTTTCACTCACTTCGGAACACCTCGAGCGATCATCAGTGATGATGGCACACAGTTCTGCAATAGACATTTCGATGCACTCCTAGCCAAATACGGAGTTACTCACAAAGTTGCCACTGCTTACCATCCGTAGTCAAATGGGCAGGTCGAAGTCTCCAACAGAGAAATCAAAAGAATATTGGAGAGAACTGTTTTTTCAACAAGGAATGACTGGTCCAGAAAACTGGATGATGCATTATGGTCCTACCGGACAGCTTTCAAAACACCCATTGAAATGTCTCCTTATAGCCTGTTGTATGAAAGGGCATTGCAGCTCGAATATAAACCGTAATGGGAAATGAAGAAGCTAAATTTTGATCTTCAAGCAGCATGAGAGAAACGACTCCACCAACTGAATGAATTGGAAGAATTTGCCTCCATGCTTATGACTTCCAAAGTTGGAATGGTTGACCCATCAAGTAGCCAACCTGTAAAACTAGCAAACTGGTTTGGTGTGAGGTATAAGAACTCAGTAAGTAACCATGTTATCACTACAAACATAACATACAAGTCAATCACATTAGAAGTTTTTCAAATTTACTAAGTTATGACGAGTTCAGAGTTATCAACTTTTGTTATCATTTATACTTTATTCATGTCAACATTTCACATTTTCATGTCTATATACATGCCAATCTCAATATCTCATAACTAACATTCAAAGTATACAAAGTAAAACTCGAATACCACATAGTATATCATTTAACATCAATTCCATTTCAATCACGTGAAACACGAAGTCATACATCTATACTTTTATCACAAATATCCATATTTGTAATATCATCAAATTGACAGGTCAAACATACTTTCTTCATTTTGAAACAAACCATTTCAACTCAATGCAAACTTCCTTCAATTACGGTAGCCTCATAATGACTTAGCATGTGTGAATCATGTGCATTATACATATCATAACTCACTTTTCCTATATTCATGCAAATACAATTTTACAATTCTTACACATATACGTACATATGATAAAATCTAAGCAAATATACTCACACTGGTTTTCAAATCATTCATTCATTTCACAATAACATTCATAGTTCCAAATATCATAAATTCTATCTCGCACACAGAAATACTCAGACATACATACAGTCATCATACAATCGATAACTAAGCATACATAACAGCCAATACATCAAAGAAAACATAATCAAACAATACATACACACACATACACATATATCACGTGACACAACTCATCACACGATCTCACATACACATACACATACACATACACATACACATACACATAAAATTCAAGCATTGCTTATCATCCGTATCATCGAACACATACTTATATATATCAAACATATGAATATACCCGTTATTTCAAATTTTTGATTCCATAGTCTTTTACTGTTCTAATATCCTTTACCTATCGATCAAACATACACCGTTTTCAAAATTCTTTCTGAAACATTGTTACAATATCTTATTTATTATACAATTCCATTCATTTTCGTATCTTATTAATCGAATATTTTTATTAATCAGAAAAAACTCGGCTTATGATCACATACCAAAGCAAATTCGTGTACCAATACTTATATATATCCATATACGTACCATTACACATTCATACACTTACATACATAAACACTTGCATATAGACATTGAGCTCGTCAACTACTTCACTTTATAGTATAGCAATAACCAAAAATCCATACATGTGATGGTCGATTACTTACCCATACATAATCTTGCACTTCTTTCTCAATACCATCTCTTATCTATTTTCGTCTTAACCTAAACACTTCAATCATTTATATATATAAACATAAATTAACTTTCAAGTATCCATCGCATGGGTTACTTACCTAGCTTCACGAGCACTCCAGGTTTTAGTCACATTTGTCAAAACAAATAGCGAAAAGCCATCAGAATCATAACTTATGGAGTTCACGACTAAACTACGATAAAATCCCTGATCTTTTCGGAACAACCAAATCAAGTCTGATTTTAATGATCTCAGTTTCAGTAATCTTAAAACATTATTATAAACTATCCCAAGCCACTAGTTCACCTAAATTCTTGGTTAATGCATTTTTAGAAAATCTTCAAAATATTTCCACAAACACTACAGAAGGGTCCCAAACCCTCCAACAAACTTGAAATTAGCTGATTTGTACCGGAAACATCTGAACAATAAGCGACAAACTTGAAATATCTGAACTATGCTACTTTACAAAGCTACTGGAAACATCTGAACAATAAGCGACAAACTTGAAATTAGCTGATTTTTACCATGAGCTCTTATCGAGATTTTGAGGCCATATACGGACTCCAAATGATCCAACGAACGCGCAAGAATTGACGAAATTCCGATCTGAGTTACTGTTCACCATGGGTCACTATTCATCTAAACCTCATTTTCTCGTTTCGCGTGGAACTATACACGGAATGAAAAATCCATTACGACCAACATATAGTACTCTCCGAGAGCTTCAATTTGGCAGGTGGCTTGGACCGTGAAACGAAGCGACAAGTCGGGATCAACAAACCAATTTTCATGCGTTCCTCTCTTCCCTATGCCGACGTTCGCCATCAACCACATAATCATCGACCACCATGAGATGTGTCATGGGCGGACGATCATAATGATGCCGGTGCGCACCGCCGTCGAAGGTCGGAGGGCCTTCCGTCGACGCCAACTATCTCCCTATCACGTTTACTCTCTCTTCGGGTTACTGTAACTAAACGATGAAGTTTTGGGGTTTCTTTGGTAATTAACTGAAATTCTGACTTTAATAACAAATTTCCTAAAAATTGCACAAAGCTCCCTGAACAAAATTGAAACTTACTCTTTAATATGGCTAATTTGATTTTTAGCAAAATGAGGCCCTTCTACTCAAATTTCAAAAAGTTTCAACATGAAAGTTGGTTGTCTCGGAAAAATGAGTCTGATGGTTCAAAAATCAGCTCAATCGGAGTTCGTTTGCTATCTTTATAGCCGAAACAATAATTTTTTACGCGTATAACGATAAAATTAGAAATCGTGTAACCATTTCTCAGAACCATGCATTTTCCAACGCGACGAAACTTCACTTAAAAATATTCCCAGCTATTTTTCAACACATAAAGTCTAATTTTCGAATACAATCCCTTACCAAATCTTTCACTTTAATTAGAAAATTTTCCTGCAGAATTCCGAAAAACCCGGTGTATTACAAGTACCCTTTGGAGTGGTAACGTCATGAGGCCTTAGTCTCAGTGATGACTACGAAGATGAGGAAGGGACATCCATCCAAAAAAGCATCTTGAGGATAATGAACCACTTCAATGCGGCCTCCCCATAGCTATGTGGCCATTATAACGAAATGTCTTTTGAAGAGTTTCTTACAGTTTGAGAGCAAGTATGTTATGAAAAAATTGATTTTCACTCTTACATAACTGCTAAATGAGCTCACCTCTTTGAAGTCTATACTGATGGGTCCTCGTAATTCAAGTGGAGAGGCAAGTGTTGCCGAGTTTTTCAAAACTGTAAAGAAAAGAAAGAAACACTAAGAAGACAAAAGGTTCAACTACTTGATACATGGAAAGACCTTGATAAAGGTAACTTTACCATGAGAGTCAGGACAAGGGTTGTTGTTTCAGTAAAAACAGTAGGAGTTATCATTTTTCTTTCTTAAAATAAAAGTTATTTGAATTTAAATACATTGTTGTTTATTCATGTTTTGTGGTAGAAATTTGATTTATGTTTCAAAACTATTGCATGATGGTTTCCACTTTATTTAATAATAATAGTTATTATTTCAAAATGGATTACCAATATGAAAAGGAAACTAGAAGATAACTTGTATGTGTTAATACTATTAACACAAAGCTCACTGCTCAACAGTAAGATGATTAAGGCTGAAAATCCAAAAAAAATGGCAAAGTATTTCTCACGATAACACATATATGTGGCATCTCAGACTTGATCATATTAACCTTGACAAGTTAAACATATTAGTAGAAAGTGGATATTTAAGTCAGTTAAAGGACCACAACTTACCAGTCTATGAGTCTAGTCTAGAATGTAATATGACCAATAGACTTTTTATTGGAAAAAAGGGCTAAGATTCGATTAATCATTAAGTGATTATGAATATTTCATCACATTTATTGATGATTATTCTAAATATGTGAATGTTCACCTAATGCATAATAAATCATATACCTTTGAAAAGTTTAAAGAGTATCGTGCAAAGGTTGAAAATCGATTAGGTAAAGACATCAAAATTCTACGATTAGCTCATTGAGAAGAATAACTCGATAATGAATTCAATAAGTTCTTAGTTGAGCATGGGATGGTATACCAACTCATAGCACCTGGAACGCCACAGCAAAATGGTGTTACAGAAATGAAAAATCAAACCCTATTAGACATGATGAGATTATTGTTTATTGACAGTCCATTGCCTAGTTATTTTTAAGATTATACTTCACATGCAACAATGTATATCCTTAACGTAGTTCCATCTAAGTCTATTCCTAAGACACTTTTAGAGTTTTAGAGCGGTCGCAAAGCTAGTTTCTAACATTTCTGTATAAGGACGTGTCCAACGCATATACTGAAGAACATGACTGCAAAATTGGAGCCGCTTTTAAGGTGTGCCTATTTATAGGCTATCCTAAAAAGATTATAGGTGAATTCTTTTATAGTCTAAGAAGATATCAAAGTGTTTGTATTTCTTTAGGAGGACTATATTAGAGAATTCATACCTCGCAGAAAATTGGTACTCAAGGATTTACTTTCTGGTTAGACTAATGCATCATCAATAACAATTGTTGAATATTGCAATAATGTAACACTTTGAAATCTGAGCGTCAGATGTAGTAATATCAGGAGAGTCTACCACCTAGACACAATGGGAGGGTTGTGCGACAATTAGATCATTATCTAGGGATTGGAGAGTGTAGGACACAGAAATCGGCGTCGCTGTCCCGGGCTTGCGGCCCGGTAGGGAGTACGGAGTAGCACGCGAGGGACTAAGCCAGAGAAATAAAATGGAGTTGCCACCGAGTGTGAACTGGGAAATGATTTAAGGCCGCACTCACCTCTCGTAAGGGAAGACCTCAAACTGTTGGGTTCGGAATGGTCCCTTACTTATGCCAATTGTAATGAAAGGATTTATACGATAATATAACCAAGTCTTATACAACACATGCAAGATAATTTAAATAAACACATGAAACATGATAATGCATATAACCATAAATAACCGAAGAGACAAACATGCAAAACAATGAAGAAAGATAAATAACACAAAATAAATACGGAACAATAAAACAACCATAAATCCAAATTAAATGCGAAATATTAAAAAGACAAATAACGCGAAATACATGCCCAATAATGAAATGTGTGACCAAAGAATTTGGCCATTTTTAATGTAGGACTTCGCATGCCCGGTTGGACGTATTTAACGTCCAACCAAGCATGCCGTGTCCAGGACGACAAAATAAAATATAACAAAGGGTGCCCTCAGGTCTTACCTTTTAAGTCGCTTCTCGGGAGTGCATTGGAACGTCACAGGAATAGTTAACATTTCCGCTATTTTTTCTGGTTCGTTGATTCGCTATTTCTGCTTTCTGTTTTCTCTGTTTTTAGTCGCTATTTTACGGTGGTTTTTGGACTATTTTCCGGGGTTATTTTTGGTGAAATATGGGACTGTTTTGGGAGCAGTTTTATTCACTATTTTAGGGTGATATTTGGACTGTTTTGGGGGCTGTTTTATGTGTCTTTTTTTTGTTGGTTATTTTCTGGTTTTTACGTTCGGTGAGGGGTAGTTATGGGCTATTATTTGTCGTTGTTTGATGAGTGAAGGGCTGTAGAGGTGTTATTTTTTGTAATCGGTTAGTTTGTCCTGTTTTGTGGCTTATTTTCGGTCAGTGGTGAGTGTGTGTCTTGTTCACGGTTAGTGTGTGTGATGAGTTTTGCTTCTAGGCAATGTATCTTATTTGTCTTGTTGCCTTTTTGTCGGTTAGTGGGGCTGTTATTTATGGTTTGTGTGTGTGTTGGTTTATGGTGAGAGAGAAACATGAATGGGGAGTCTTGTCATCTTGTGTGCGTAGAGTGCAAGGTCCGTGTGTGGTCAGTGGGTTGTGTCTTTGTCTTGTGTCTTAGTGGTCTAGGTGTCTTGCCATGTGTGAGAAGACGTGAGAGGGATGAAGCTTTGTTGAATGAGTGACCCGTGTTTTCGGTTGAGAGGAGAGAGAAGAAGCGAAAAGTATTTTAGGATTTTAGTTTCTTACTTGTTCGTGGAGACGAGTACTTAGGTGTGTGGCCTATGTGGGTTTGCCGAGTAAGGTGAGCCTATATTTTGTTTGTTGGTTTGTGAAGTGCCGTGTAGGGTTGTTGGCAGTAGGGTTACCGAATGGGAGAGAGATAACAATGAAGCCGTGTGGGTTAGGGTTTATTTAGGGTGTTGTGTTGCTTCCGTAAAAACAAAGATCCAAGGTTGGGAGATGAGAGAGCTGTGATGTGACGTGTTTTTGTTGGTTTAAGGTTTTATGCTGCTATGGCTTATGAATGTGTTAGAGAGAGAGGGGAGAGAAAGCGTGCTTGTCTGTGAAAGAGAGGAGATGGAAGCCGGGTAGGGTAGAGAGATCAGAGTGATGTGTGAGTGGGGAAGAGGCCGTGTGTGATGGTGGTTAAGGAGAGAGGAGGCCGAGAGATGTTTTATTTTTAGGGTTTATTCTTTTTGTTTTTTCGTGGGGGTGAGAGCTAGGGTTTGTTGTTTTACTGAGAGTGGCGTGAGTCTTTGACGTGTGTGAGTTACGTTAGGGTTTATTGGCTTTGCTTGTTTGTGAGCAGGCAGTGAAGTTTATTGTGTGGCTGTGTATCTTCGTTTGGTGAGGGTTGCTGGCGAGAAGGAAAGGAGAACTAAGGGAGAGTCGAAAGCCTGAAGAGGAGAACTAGGGTTTTTATTATTTGTTATTGCCGTGAATGAGCTCTAGGGGTCTAAGGGTTTGGTTTGTGTGTCTTTTTATAATAGTGGGTTAGGGTTTTCCTTGTATGGGTAGGAAATAAAGATTGTGCAATAATGGGGAATATTTAATTAGTTTGTTATAAAGAAATGATTTGTTTAATTTAGGAAGGTGATTTATTTAGTTTAGGAAAGGGATTTATTTAATTTAGGAATGAGATTTGTTTAATTTAGGAAGGAGATTTAATTTGATTTTGATTGGATTTAATTTGATTTAATTTAATTTAATTGGATTTAATTTAATTTGTGATATGTGTTTTAAATGTTTTAATTATTTGGATTGGGCTTTGGTGGGCATAGTTCTTTGGGCTTGGGTGAATGGGCTTTGGATGGGTACGAGGGTTTTGGACCGAGCCTAATAGTTAAGACAGAGATTAATCGAGCGAACCCGAGGCTAACCAATTGAATTAATTTTGACAAAGTATTTAATTTTGAATTTTCCCTTCCGACGTCCGTTTCCCGCGACTTCTGTAACTTATCGGGTAGTGCCTTCATACGAGGCTCATCATCGGGCCTCATGTAAAAATGTAGTGTCTACAATCGCCCCCACTTTGATGGGCTTGTGCAGTGTGTGACAGTGAAAATCCTATCAAAGTCATGCATGCATTTTTACTTACCTGGCTCGCCAGCTGTTGCCTGACTTACCTGCTGCTCTGAGATGCTTCAAACTGTGTTGATGTGGTGGTGAGGTGCTTCGACCCCTGGTCCATTCCCGAACCATGCTTGAGAGGTGGTCCATTCCCAGAGCGTCATTCCTAGCAAGCTAAACCTCATTCCCGAGGTGTCGCTGATGTGATAGTTGTGGTCCATTCCCGAACTATGCTCCATTCCCGGAGCGCCATTCCTGGCATGCTAAAACTCATTCCCGAGGCGTCGCTGATGTGATAGTTGTTGTCCATTCCCGAACCATGCTCCATTCCCGGAGCGCCATTCCCGGCATGTTAAACCATATTCCCGAGGCGTCACTGATGTGATAGTTTTGGTCCATTCTCGAACCATGCTCCATTCCCAGAGCGCCATTCCCGGCATGCTAAACTTCATTCCCGAGGCGTCGCTGATGTGATAGTTGTGGTCCATTCCCGAACCATGCTCCATTCCCGGAGCGTCATTCCCAGTATGCTAAACCTCATTCCTGAGGCGTCGATGATGTGATAGTTGTGGTCCACTTCCGAACCGTGCTGAATGTGATGGCGAGGTGCTTTTGACCCTTGGGCTTTGTTCCCAAACCACCTGTGGGATTTGTTCCCTAGGATTTGTTCCCGAACTTGTGCAGAGAGTGGGCTTTGTTCCCGAACTGTGTTGAATATGATGGCGAGGTGCTTTTGACCCATGGGCTTTGTTCCCGAACCACCTGTGGGCATTGTTCCGAATTGAGCTGACTGTGGGCTTTGTTCTCGAGTTGTGTAGAGAGTGGTCTTTGTTCCCTGGGCTTTGTTCCCGAACTGCGCTGAATGTGATGGCGAGGTGATTTTGACCCCTGGGCTTTGTTCCCGAACCACCTGTGGGCTATGTTCCTGAACTGTGTAGAGAGTGGGCTTTGTTCCCGAACTTGTACAGAGAGTGGGATTTGTTCCTGAACTGTGTTGAATGTGATGGCGAGGTGCTTTTGACCTCTGGCCCTTGTTCCCGAACCACTTGTGGGCTTTGTTCCCGAATTGAGCTGATTGTGGGCTTTGTTCCCGAGCTGTGTAGAGAGTGGGCTTTGTTCCCGCACTGTGCTGAATGTGGGCTTTGTTCCCGAGCTGTACTGAATGTGGGCTTTGTTCCCGAACAGTGTTGACTGTGGGCTTTGATCCCGAGCTGTACTGAATGTGGGCTTTGTTCCCGAACTGTGTAGAGAGTTGGCTTTGTTCCCGACATGTTGATTGTGGGCTTTATTCCCTGGGCTTTGTTCCCGAAACTGCTGATAGTGTGGGCCTCGACCCTGGGATTCATTCCCCAAAACTGCTGATAATGTGGGCCTCGACCCCGAGATTCATTCCCCAAAACTCATGATAATGTGGGCCTCGACCCTAAGATTCATTCCCCAAAACTGCTGATAGTGTGGGCCTCGACCCTGTGATTCATTCCCAAAACTGCTGATAATGTGGGCCTTGACCCTGGGATTCATTCCCCAAAACTGCTGACAATGTGGGCCTCGACCCTGGGATTCATTCCCGATACTGCTGACAATGTGGGCCTCGACCCTGGGATTCATTCCTGAAACTGCTGACAATGTGGGCCTCGACCCTGGGATTCATTCCCGAAACTGCTGACAGTATAGGCCTCATCCATGGGAATCATTCCTAAAACTGCTGACAGTATGGCCTCGACCCTGGGATTCATTCCCAAAACTAGGGGTGTTCGCGGTGCGGTTCGGGGCGATTTTTTCATTTTTTACTTCAAACCGCGCGGGTGGGCGGTTTGGGAAATTAGAAAATGAAACCGAAAATTTTATAAGGAAAACCGCGGCGGTTCGAGTTGGCGGTTTGGGCGGTTCAGGTCGGCGGTTTGGATTATAAATTTTTTAAGAAAATTTTGTGTGTTTTCACATTATAATTGAAGAAAACATTACATAATTTTCATTTATTCGTTACATATTGTTATATGATCATTAAATATCTTAATTTTCATAGTTCAAGAAGAATAAAAATATAAAATAATATTTAATTTGAATGCGGGTCGGCGGTTTAGGCGGTTCGGGTCGCGGTTCCAGTCACAATTTGTGGTTTGGGCGGTTTGCGGTTTGACATGGGTCAAAACCGCAGACCGACCCGAAATTTGTGATTCGATTCGGTGTGGTTCAAAATCATTTTTAATATTTTTTCAAACCCCGCGGTTCGGTTCGGTGCGGTTCGCGGTTTGACCCGAAATTATGTTCACCCCTACCCAAAACTGATGACAGTGTGGGCCTCGACCCTGGGATTCATTCCCGAAACTGTTGACAGTGTGGGCCTCGACCCTGGGATTTATTCCCGAAACTGCTTGTCTTTGCCGCCTTTTTATTTTCTTCAAAACCTGCGAACAAAAAATGCGTGTATGTGACGTGTATGCATGTATGCATGGATGTATTTCTTATTCCGATGGGTTAGGCCTTCTGTGTGCTCCTTGGTGTCATTTACCTACAAATGTCTCTGGTCGCCCCATAGGTCTGCTTATAATTTCCTTCTGCCGGTTCTTTTCTGGTGATTGTTCAATTCTCTTTAATCCCATTGCTCAAGTTCTCCTTATTCGCGGGGTGGTAGACTAGTCGCCCCCAGACTCAGTTTAGTTTTCTATTCATGCTTCTTGTATTAGGTCAAAGTAGATCACGTGATGTGACGTTCCATACCAACATATTGTACTGCCTCTTACGAAATAGTCCTTATAGTTATACATATTGTTGCCCTCAAAGGATGCCCAGTTTCGAAACCAGAGAACCTTCAAAATACTCAATGCAACTCAAATCCAAGTCTTTGAATAAATGATCTAAGACAGACTCAAAGTGTGTGTGTGCAAAGGTTCCTTTGCAGATTCATCCCCAGGTAAGCCAACTCAATGATTTCGTCAAAAAATTGGGATCGATGGTTCAAACCAACCTAGATGTCTCAATTATGCTTGCATATTCTTTTCTGTGCTCAATGTGGTATGATTTTCTTTCTCTTTTGTCTCTCTCTTTTTTCTTTTCATTTTGAACATTTTTTTTCAACACACCTACCCTTTAAGGTAGTATTTCTCCTCATGGTGGTCCTAATACTCGCCCATGGGAAACTTCACGCTTATCGGTTATATGTGGTTTAATTCTTTTCCTTAGAGACTTTTCTTTTATTTTCAATCATACCACACATCATAACACAAGCAAATCAGGATAGATATTTAGGCGAACGGTCATTCACCGACCTATAATTTCTTCAACTAGTCACTTTGCTAACTACTCAGGTTTTCACTGCTAAGAACATAATCAAGTGCTTACGAGTCTAACATATATCAATCACTCAAAGTATCGGATAAAAGGACATCAAGAGTTTATCGCTTCTAAGATTTCTCCCCGAAGCAATCAATTTCATCATCGGACTTATGCCTAACTATTAAGGACTAATAACAAACAATTTGTTTTTTTCTTTTTTTTTCTATCTTTTTTTTTCTTTTTCTCTCTTTTCTTTTTTTTTTTTTTTTTTCTTTCTTTTTGGGCCCACCATGGTCTTTCTATCCTTGCCATAAAATTTTATGTTCCTCGGTTTTCTTTTCCCCGATATCCATGTTTGCTAAACTCTTTTTGACAAATCTTTCTTTCTTCTCTAACCCAACGGATATCTATGATGGCTTTTAAGACACAAGATTAACATGATGCGTGTATGCGTGAGATGCATGAGATGCAAGTAGTTATCAAAACAGAATATATCCTTCCGACCTTATTCCTCCCACACTCGTGGTATGTCCATTTCTGTCCTAGGTATGGCTTATTTTATGCACCAATATGGGGTACACAAAATCGTTCTCTCCTATGCTACGGGGTGAACCTTGGTTACCTCGGTCCCTTTCCATCAGTAAAAGACAAAGACCGCCCATTTTACAACATGGGCTAAGCCGATAATGGGATCATGCCATTGTCTAAAAACGACGAATTGGGCCTTCGATAATCACTGTCGTGGGGATGAACTTGGAAGCATCCAACAATATGCCGTAACAAGGCGTATCCTTTCTGGATGAAAGCCAGTGCGGGTATCGCAATCATGCTTCTAGCATATTTATATTATGATTAGATTTTCTAAGTCCATCAAGGTTTTCATACAAGTTGGTCCGTTATCATTTCAAAGCATTCAATCATATTATTGTGAGGTGCAAACTTGTCCCAGTTGAAAAAGGCCCAACAGGTTTACACTTTTGCGATAACGTGGCTAAACAACTTCAAATGATAGGGGGCCCAAACATAAAGTGGCCCATCGATATTTTGGAAGCTTTTGGCCCAATCGTCATAAGACATAAACTCATCCCAGTTTTAGTGGCCCAACAATTTCACATCTCATGACAATAAGTCCAAATGAATCCAAATGATGATGGTCCCAAACACAAGCATAAAAGGGTGGCTTCTATAGGTCATACAACTATGGTTCACATGTGGGTTTATAGGAGTATAGATAAAGGCTCCCGCTGGCGAAGGATTGCCCACAACTAGGTCTCCCCACTCAAGGGTTCGAGCGACCAAGTTAGCGCACCTTTTTTTATACCCTAAGGTACATGCCAACAAGTGATGGTACCATATAACGATCCGCCGCTTCGAGCGAAAATGACTTCACGATATATGAATAACTGTCAAATGGATTCCTCTATTGAAGATTCCCTAGAGGGAGGGTGGAGCGAACTCTCTTAAATACCATTGCCTCTTAGGCTCTTATCGCCTTGGTGACATGAATAAACAACAGATCATCCAAATTAGTCCATCACTTTAGATGATTATCTAGATGTCTTCACAGCTTTTCCTTTTGGCTATAAAAAGGTAGTGAGTGAAGGAAGACACCAAATCATTGTCTAACTTCAATAATACCTTAGACAAGGTTCACTACAGCAAAAATCACAAACATTACAAGACATTATCTCGGGGCCGATTCTCTATCCCCAGTGGAGTCACCATACTGTAGGACACAGAAATCAGTGACGTTGTCCCGGGCTCGCGGCCCTGTAGGGAGTACAGAGTAGCCCGCGGGGGACTAAACCGGAGAAATAAAATAGAGTCGCCACCTAGTGTGAACTGGGAAATGATTTAAGGCCGCACTCACCCCTCGTAAGGGAAAACCTCAAACCATTGTGTTCGGAATGGTCCCTTACTTATGCCAATTGTAATGAAAGGATTTATGGATAATAAAATCAAGTCTTATACAACACATGCAAGATAATTTAAATAAACACATGAAACATGATAATGCATATAACCATAAATAACCGAAGCGACAAACATGTGAAACAATGAACAAAGATAAATAACACAAAATAAATGTGGAACAATAAAACAACCATAAATCCAAATTAAATGCGAAATAGTAAAAAGACAAATAATGAGAAATAAATGCCCAATAATGAAATATGTGACCAAAGAATTTGGCCGTTTTTAATGTGGGACTTCGAATGCTCGGTTGGACGTATTTCACGTCAAACCAAGCATGTCGTGTCCAAGTTGACAAAATAAAATATAACAAAGGGTGCCCTCAGGTCTTACCTTTAAGTTGCTTCTCGGGATTGCGTTGGGATGTCACCGGAAGAGTTAACGTTTCCGTTATTTTTTCTGGTTTGATGATTCACTGTTTCCGCTTGCTATTTGCTCTGTTTTCAATCGCTGTTTTGGCCACAGTTTTCCTTTGTTTTTGCCGCTATTTCAGTCGCTGTTTTACGGTGGTTTTTGGACTGTTTTCCGGGGTTATTTTTGGTGAAATAAGGGACTGTTTTGGGAGTTGTTTTGTTCACTGTTTTAGGGTGATATTTGGACTGTTTTGGGGGCTGTTTTATGTGTCTTTTTTTTGGTTGGTTATTTTCGGGTTTTTGCGTTCGGTGAGGGGTAGTTAGGGGCTATTATTTGTCTTGTTTGATGAGTGAAGGGCTGTAGAGGTGTTATTTTTTGTATTCGGTTAGTTTGTCATGTTTTGTGGCTTATTGTCGGTCAGTGGCGAGTGTGTGGCTTGTTCATGGTCAGTGTGTGTGACGAGTTGTGCTTCTAGGCAATGTATCTTATTTGTCTTTTTGTCGGTTAGTGGGGCTATTATTTATGGTTTGTGTGTGTGGTGGTTTATGGTGAGAGAGAGACGTGAAGGGAGTCCTGTGATATTGTGTGCGTGGAGTGCAAGGTTTGTGTGTGGTCAGTGGGTTGTGTCTTTGTCTTGTGTCTTAGTGGTCTAGGTGTCTTGCCATGTGTGAGAAGACGTGAGAGGGGGGAAGCTTTGTTGAATGAGTGACCCGTGTGTTCGGTTGAGAGGAGAGAGAAGAAGAGAAAAGTATTTTAGGGTTTTAGTTTCTTACTTGTTCGTGGAGCCGAGTACTTAGGTGTGTGGCCTGTGTGGGTTTGCCGAGTAAGGTGAGCCTATATTTTGTTTGTTGGTTTGTGAGGTGCCGTGTGGGGTTGCTGGCAGTAGGGTTACCGAATGGGAGAGAGATAGCAGTGAAGCCGTGTGAGTTAGGGTTTATTTAGGGTGTTTGTTGCTTCCGTAAAAACAAAGATCCAAGGTTGGGAGATGAGAGAGCTATGATGTGACGTGTTTTTGTTGGTTTAAGGTTTTGTGTTGCCGTGGCTTGTGAATGTGTTAGAGAGAGAGGGGAGAGAGAGCGTGCTTATCTGTGAAAGAGATGAGATGGAGCCCGTGTAGGGTAGAGAGATCGGAGTGCTGCGTGAGTGGGGGAAGAGGCCGTGTGTGATGGTGGTTAAGGAGAGAGGAGTCTGAGAGATGTTTTATTTTTAGGGTTTATTCTTTTTGTTTTTTTATGGGGGTGAGAGCTAGGGTTTGTTGTTTTACTGAGAGTGGCGTGAGTCTTTGACGTGTGTGAGTTACGTTAGGGTTTATTGGCTTTGCTTGTTTGTGAGCAGGCAGTGAAGTTTATTGTGTGGCTGTGTATCTTCGTTTGGTGAGGGTTGCTGGCGAGAAGGAAAGGAGAACTAAGGGAGAGTCGAAAGCCTGAAGAGGAGAACTAGGGTTTTTATTATTTGTTATTGCCGTGAATGAGCTCTAGGGGTCTAAGGGTTTGGTTTGTGTGTCTTTTTATAATAGTGGGTTAGGGTTTTCCTTGTATGGGTAGGAAATAAAGATTGTGCAATAATGGGGAATATTTAATTAGTTTGTTATAAAGAAATGATTTGTTTAATTTAGGAAGGTGATTTATTTAGTTTAGGAAAGGGATTTATTTAATTTAGGAATGAGATTTGTTTAATTTAGGAAGGAGAATTAATTTGATTTTGATTGGATTTAATTTGATTTAATTTAATTTAATTGGATTTAATTTAATTTTTGATATGTGTTTTAAATGTTTTAATTATTTGGATTGGGCTTTGGTGGGCCTAGTTCTTTGGGCTTGGGCGAATGGGCTTTGGATGGGTACGAGGGTTTTGGGCCGAGCCTAATAGTTAAGACATAGACTAATCGAGCGAACCTGAGGCTAAACAATTGAATTAATTGTGACAAAGTATTTAATTTTGAATTTTCCCTTCCGACGTCCGTTTCCCGCAACTTCCGCAACTTATCGGGTAGTGCCTCCATACGAGGCTCATCATCGGGCCTCATGCAAAAATGCAGTGTCTACAGAGAGGAAAAAGTTGTTACCTCCAGTAATGAAGTAGATGATCCATTGAGTTATTGTAATGCAATGGATGATCCTAATAAAAAAGTATGGCTCAAAGCCATGAATCTCGAGATAGAGTCTGTGTACTCCAACTCAATCTCGGATCTCGTAGGTCAACCTGATGGGGTAAAACATATAGGTTGTAAGTGAATCTCCAAGAAGAAAATATGAGTAGATGGGAAAGTTCAGACCATCAAAGCTAGGTTAGTGGCCAAGGTTTGACCCAGAAAGAGAAAGTCGACTATGAGGAGATTTTCTCACCAATAGCCATGCTTAAATCTATTCACACTCTTATATCCATTGTCACATATTATGAATATGAGATATGACAGATGGACATCAAGACAATATTCTTGAATGGTAGTCTTGATGAGAGCATCTATTTTGTACAACCAGAGAGATTTGTTGCCTAAGGTCAAAAGCAAAAGGTTTGCAAGCTGCAAATGTCTATTTATAAACCGAAGTAAGTATCCTGGTCTTAGAAAATAAGATTTGATGTGATGATCAAGTTTTATGATTTTGAGCCGAACACTGATAAACCTTATGTATACAAGAATGCCATTTAGGATAATGTATTTTTTCTCGTATTATACGTCAATGATACTTTACTCATTGTGAATAATGTGAAAGTATTAACAGAAGTAAATTTCTGACTAGCTAACTAATTCCAAATGAAAGATTTGGAAAAATATGAGTTGTGTACTTGGGATCCAGATTATTCGGGATCACAAGAGACGACTGTTAGTTGTGTGTCAGACATCAGACATCATATATCGATGAGATTGTTGTGCGGTACTGGATGTAAAATTCCAAGAAAGACAATTCATTTTTCCAACATGGAATTCACTTGTCAAAGGAATAGTTTCCTAAGACAACTCAAACAGTTGAGGAAATGAGACATATCTCACATGCCTCTGCTACTGAAAGTCTCATGTATGTTATGTTTTTCTATACACGAGATCGGACATCAGTTATGTAGTAGGAGTAGTAAGTAGTTTTCATTATAACCAAAGATTAGATCAGTGGGTAACTGTAAGACATGTTCTCAAGTATCTTATACTATATGCTTGTATAATCTGGAGAGGATATACAGATTCTGATTTACAGGCGGATGAGATAATGGGAAATCCACCTCTGAATCAGTATTCACCCTTGTTGGTGGAGTCATAGTATTGAAGAGTATAATGCAATCAAAAATTGCGAACTCCATCATAGAGGTTGAATGTGTAGCAGCTTGTGAAGTAACTAAGGAAACAGTATGGCTCCGGAAATTCTTGGGAGATCTGAAAGTTGTTCCAGACATGGATAAATCACTTACACTTTATTTTGATAATAGTGGTGCAGTGGTAAATTCCAAAGAACCATGAAGCCACAAGATAGGGAAACATATAAAGAGGGAATATCATCTCTTTAAGGGAATGTTGCAGATAACATTCTGCAGAGAACATTGCCGATTCGTTAACAAAGACCTTCTCGGCTAAAGAGTTTGAAGGTCACCTTGAGGGTCTAGGATTACATGACATGTCTCATTTTCTCTAGTGCAAATGGGAGATTGTTGGGCTATATACCCTAGAGCTTCATGTAATGTAAACGTAATGGAGGCACCTTGTATGATGTGATCATATAGGACTAGACCCAGATGAAAATGAATTTCTTATAATATCCGTTAAATAAAGAAATTCATTTCAATCTACTAGATGGTCATAAACGGATTGATCTGAATCTTGGGTGTACTATGAACTCTTGCATGGCACGCTATGTCCTTTGATTTACAAAGATGAGGTTGGTGTAGCAATCCCGACCAATAGCTAATTATTTTGGGGACATGGTTTGTTGTATAATTGGGAACGTTTTACATAGATATGGTGTTCACTCATTCTTATGAGAAGTAGAAGAGTCTCTTCCTTACATACATGGAAAAAATGTCTGGGTTCGTCCCAGGATCAAAAAAAGCCCGAGCCCGGCCCAGGATAAAAAAAACCCAGGCCAGTCTTTAGAATTAGAGGCTCGGCTCTGGTCCTGGCCAAAGTCAGGCTTAACTCAAAAGGCTCAGGCCCAGGCCGGCCTCAACTAAAAAATCCAAGGCCGGACTTAAATAAATATATATATATATATATATATATATTTGTATAAAAAAAAGGGTCGGGTAAAGCCCGAGCTCGAGACGGGTCGGCCCGGCCCAGCCTGGTAACAGCTCAGACCAGGCTTTTCTCGGGCTCGGGCTTGAATAGTGCTGCTCGAGCTCGGGCCGGGCTTATCAAAGCCTGGGCCTAGCCCGACCCATTTCCACTTCTACTTCATTCGATACTTGAACGATTAGAGCGCTCAAGTCTTTCTATTGCGAATAGAAAGATTAATATTCATAATAGTTATCAATAAATTGTTCATTATAAAATCAATGGTACTTAAGGTAAAAATAATTAGAGGGGTATAACGGATATTATGACCCGACTCTAATTATGAGACACTTGTGAATAGTTAATTTGTATTCAATGACTATATCTATGGATACCGACGTAGTTCGGCTTATATTATCCATCTATGGCAACGAGAGTGCAACTTCTGGTTTTTAGTAGAATAACCTGAAGTTAATAATTCGAAATATTTAATTAAAGAGTTTAATTAATATTCCAGGATTATTAGAGCTCGGAACCGTAGGTCCATTTGGTCATCGTACAAGCTCGATATAATGTAACAAATTAAATATAATTGGATAGTCCAATTATATACTCAGATATATATATATTATTATTAATGAGATTAATAATATATTTTGTCACACATATAACTTTATATCATATTTAATATAAGGTTTTTATTAAATAAATGATTATGAGATAATAATTTTATTTAATGGATATATATTAAATTATTTGATATATCATTTATTGTAAAGAAGAATTTTTCAAATATGATTTGTAAAAATTCAACATTTCATTAATATTTTTTTACACCTTTTCAATATAACATTTAATTGTCATTATGATGATAATTAATAAGTTGGTTGTTGTAAATTTTAGGCGTAGAAAATAAGGGTGGTTGAATTTATGAAATAAATATGCTTAGTTTTTTTGTTTAACATTAACTCTAAATATATAAGGAAAAAATAAGTTTTTTCTTTACAAGAATTCATTCTTGAAAAACCTAGCCACATTTGTTCTTGTTTTCTCTCAAGTGTTGAAAGAAGTAGAAGAAGAATAAAAAAGAAAAGAAAATTTCCAGTGTGAAAAATCTTAACACAATCTCTAAAGTGTTTAGGGAGTTAGTTTCAAGACCTTGTTTGAATCTCTAAAGAGTTTAGTGATTTGGTTTGGTTAGTGAAGATAACATTTCTTTTTGTTGGTAGCGAGACATAACTCGGAAGATCAATCGAAGTTGGAACTTATTTCTTCTTTCATTTCTCTATACACATGGCAGGTTTTATGTTTGGAGCTTGGATATAGCACCAAGATAGCACTCAAGACAGCACACGAACTTCCAGGATCAAGCCAGCCCGTCATTATTTAATTAAGTTAAAAATATTACAATTGAAGTTAAAATGTTTTGTAATATTACGAATAAAATTTTACAAAATATTTTTTTAATAATATTACGAATGAGAGATATAATATAAATATTAAAGATAGTATTTTACGTTTATATATTAAAGATAACTTTTTGATATGTGAATGTTCTTTATTTAACGGTCATTATGTTTTGGAAACAAATATATGTGTCTTTAATATAGAGGAAAGTAAAAGAAAATGATATGAATTAAATAATACTGAATAATGGCATATGAGGTTAGGCCACGTAGGTGTTACACGCTTAGTGAAATTGGTTAATGATGGTTTGATTAATGATTTTACATTAGATCCTTATCTGATTTGTGAGTCATGTATCCAAGGGAAAATGACTAAGGCGCTATTCCTTGGTGTTGGACATTGTGTTGATGATTTGAGGTTAGGCCACGTAGGTGTTACACGCTTATACAGTGATGTGTGTGGTCCATTAATTCACGTCACCAATGAAGATTCTTCATATTTCGTGACTTTCACGGATGATAAGTCACGATATGGTTATGTCTATTTGATGAGACATAAATCAGAAACATTTGATAAGTTCAAAATATTATGAATGAAGTTGCAAAACAAACTGGGAAACTCATCAAGTGTCTTTAATCAGATCGAGACGGTGAATATATGAGTAAATAGTTCAAATATTATTTAAGGGAGAATGGGATTCTCACCTAATATAGCCCGCCAACGACTCATCAACACAATGATATGTCTGAGCAGAGGAATTAGACTTTATTGGATATGATCAGATCCATGATGAGCTATACAGATCTTCCAAATTACCTATGGAGGTATGTTTTACTTACTGTTGTTCACATACTTAATAGAGTTCCACCTAAAGTTATTTTTACTACCCGTTATCAGATATGGCACAGTAGAATTCCAAGTCTTAGATACTTAAATATTTGGGGTTTTCCTGCGTACATTAGAGTCGTGCAGTAGGATAAATTAGCACCTAGGAGGTTTAAATTCGGGTTTATTTGATATCCTGAGAATTCATTAGGATATCTATTCTATAATTCTGAGCACGAAATATTTTTGTTGCTCGCTATGCCACTTTTCTTGAAAATGAGTTTTTGAGTGAAAGTGAGGATTGTAGAAAGATAAAACTTGATGAGTTCGATCCTATCTTAGAGAAACCAGAGATGAACCTGAGATCCAAAATCGTGAAGGATTTCTGACACAGGTTCCATGAAAATCGGGTATAGTATCAAGGCCTTCAGACAAATTATTCTTAACATCTGATATGACCCTTGATATTCTCCTCTTGGAGGAAACATATCTAACCACGTATAAATAGGCTGATAATAGATATCGATTCGGAAAATGGCATGAAGCCATGATATCTGATATAAATGCAATACATGACAATTAATTCTAGGACTTGGTTAAGCTTCCTAAGAAAATTAAACCTATTGGTTGAAAATGGGTTTATAAAAGGAAGCGTGGGCTCGATGGAAAGGTGGAAAACTTTAAGGCCCGATTGGTAACGAAAGATGATACTCAATGTTTTAGGATTGACTATAAAGAAAATTTGTCACCGGTAGCCATTCTTAAATACATTAGGATATTATTAGCTATTGTTGCATATCATGATTAAGATTTATGGCAAATGGTTGTCAAACTGCGTGAACAGTTCAGTGGGTGGACAAAGCGCATGTCATATGTTTATGAGTTATAATTTTTGAAATGTATACATACCCCGGACCCGCCGATCTAGACCACTTTCGCAATGTGGGGCACTGATCCGACCCTAAGAGATCCGGATATGCCCCTACAGTTTAATATTTAATAAATGTGAAGTGTGACCATCTTGAACATTCTTTCCCTGTCTACACCACCATCTTTTATAAAGTTTATGGCATCAACTCACAAACTCGTTGATACTGAGAACTATATGACAGATGTTGATGGTGGTTTTTTGCAAGCCCTTATCCCGAGGAAGATTCAAGAAATGACCCGACCATAGTGTGTGATGAGCTGTTCTTCATGAGGAGAGAAAATGAGGCGAGTCAAGTGTTGATGGTACTCGACCCAACCATATTAAAGAGGGTTTTTTGGGTGCTCTGAGAGTTTATTTAGCTTGAGCCAATGAAATATCATTCGTATTGGGTAAATAACCCAGCCCGAAAACTTTGAAGTCTGGATTTGAAAGAGTACTATTTTTCTTGATTACCGGACCCGATGAATGAAGATGGGATGATGACCGACCAGTTTGGGAGCAGCATGACGTATGCCCTTCCTCGAAAAGAGTGCATCTTGAATACTAATGATGAAAGAGATAAAACAGCTATTCACAATGATCATAGGCCATGCCAGCTGCCATAGGCCGGTGCAGTGGCAAAGTAGTGGCCTCTGGAGGCCTCCATAGGTCGGTGTAGTGCTAGGGAAACAAGCTTATTTGGTTGGCTACGAAGGTGGTGGAAGCAATGACTAAGGGTTATAATGATGATTCAATGACATAAGCTAACATCATGGTCAGTCGTAATAGTGGTTTTGAAGACCTATATAAAGGGGTTGAAGTCATTATTGAAAGGATTGTCTTTTTGAGCTACAAACTTGAGAAATAGAAAATTATAATTCGAGCAAGTGTACTAAGAAAAATTCAAGTGATAGAGAGAAAGTGAGTCGTGTACCCGACCATGTTGTATACTCGATGGGTTATTTGCTCTCTACCAAGTATAATATCTTTGTTAAGTGGTCCGATCGGTATTCTGGAAGTTGATCTAGATATGGATAAACCACTCACACTTTATTGCGACAATAGTGGTGCATTGGTGAATTCTAAAAAGCCAAGAAGCCATAAGGGGGAAAACATATAGAGAGAAAATATCATCTCACCATGGAGATAGTGCAAAGAGGAGACGTTTCTGTCATGAAGATTGCATCTACAGAGAACCTGGCTGATCTGTTTACAAAGACTTTGTCAGCTAAAGTGTTTGAAGGTCACCAAGATGGCCTAGGATTACGTAACATGTCCCATTTTCTCTAGTTCAAGTGGGAGATTGTTAGGATATATTTCCTAGAGCTTCATGTAATATAAACGAAATTATATTTTATGAAATAAAATGAATATCAAAGTTTTTGTTTAATATCGCATATTGTAAACTTCTTGTTTACCTTAGATTACTCATGTACCTCCAGACTTAGTGTATGAGTGTCATACACAAGTGGATTTAAGTATGAAGTTAGTAATCTAAAATAGTCTATAAAGAGCAAGAAAAACGAGTAATTTGTTTACGATTTATCTATAGCTGCGGTCCATTCTATAATTGTATGGCGACCTTGATCCGGGATCGTCCATGTGGTGACATAAGAATGGAGGCACCTTATATGATGTGATCATATATGACTTGACCCAGATAGAAATGAGTTTCTTATAATATCCGATAAATAAAAAATCAATTTGATCTACTAGATAGTCATATATGGATTGATCTTAATCCTGAGTCTACTACGAACTCCTGCATGACAGGATATGTCTTTTGATTTACAAAGGTGAGGTTGATGTAGAAATCTTGACCAATAGCTATGTACATTCAGGACATGGTTTGGTGTGTAGCTGGGGACGTTTTACATAGATATGGAGTTCACCCCTTCTTACGAGAAGCAGATGAGTATCTTCCTTAAGGGTTGATTCGGTACTAGAACAGTTAGAGTGCTCGAGTCTTTCTATTACGAATAGAAAGATTAACATTCATGATGGTTATGAATAAATCGTTCATTAGATATCAAAAGTACTTAAGGAAAAAATAGTTAGAAGGGTATGTACGGGCCAAAATCGGGCCAAGGGCATTTTTGACTTTTCATTTCAGGCCCTAGACCAGTGGTAACCCAATCCCTCCAAACAGTACCCAGAATAGACTTGGGCCAAGGGCCCAATTACCTTCTCAAGCCCACACACAAAGAGAGGCCTACCAAGCAAACCTTTGACTGATCAGTTACCCAAATCCAAAACGCCTAAATCAAGACTTGTAACTCCCCCACGCAGTTAGCTGTTTCAGACACCCAACTGACAAGTAATTAATGGAAGAATTAAAGCTGGCCTCGAAGGAGTCTATAAAAGGGAGAGATGATTCATTGTTCAAGGTAAGTATTTTTCGAGCTCTCACACTTGAAACTCTTAAAACTTCTTACCCTCAAAACACTAGCTACCACCCTCACGGCAATCAACTAAATTCAAGGTAACATCAAGCTTTGCATTTCCATATTACAGCTCATCTTCACCATTTACTTGAGCGTCGGACAGCCTACGGTTTCCACCACACCGGTGGACAGTACTCCCCGTTCATTCTACCTTTGTTTTACAGGTTCGCTAGCACCCTCATATTTTAGATTCTTGATTGTGGACCTCGGGCGAAAACCATCATCCATAATTTGGCACCCACCGTGGGGCCTTAGCGATTCATAGCAGGCAAAGATCACTCAGACTACGGTCACTACAAAACACGATTACTTATGGCTTCTAGCAAAGAACAGACACCGGATCCTGTGGCAGTACAATTAGCCATGCTCCAAGAATGGTTACGAACTTTAGAAGAGGAGAACCTGACCATGCGAAACTCCAACGCAAACCTATAGAAGCAGCTGGAGCAAATCTCTTCAACCTCTTAGCATCGTGACACTCCAGTTCAACCTAGCAATCCGGTGATCCCACCCACGTTTAACGAAGTGGCAGATGATAACCCACCAAGTGACAATGGCCCAAGGAACCCGCCAATTCCTTCAGTCGACCAAACACAGCAAGTTGCATCCACCATAAGAAGGGAAATGATGGAGTTCAAGGAAGCGGTTATGTCCAGACTACCAGGAGTGAGACTACCAATTAGAAAGAGCAGAGCATGAACGATTTCTGACACTCCGTTCTTGGAGGCCATCACATTTGTCGAGCTGCCATGAAAATTTAGCCCGCCGGATATGAAGCTATATGATGGATCCACAGACCTAGACGACCACGTTATACACTACAAATATAAAATAATGTCAACTGGCTTGGCACCAAACCAATAGGAAGCTGGAATGTACAGAGGATTCGGAGAAACGTTGGCAGGGCCAGCCCTCACCTGGTTCATCAACCTACCATACAGGTCCATTGAGTCGTACCAACAACTAGATGACAAGTTTGTGCAATATTTTGCAAGTTCTTGTAAGCTTGAGAAAACCACTGATGATCTCAACGCCATCCAACAAAAGAAATGAGAATCTTTACGACGCTATGTGGCTCGCTTCAACAAAGAGAGGATAAGTATTCCAGATCTCTATCAACCTACGGCAGTGGAAGCTTTCAGAAATAGACTGCTCTATGAAAATGGAATCTACAAAAAACTCACCAAGTTTCGATGCTACACAATGGACCAAGCCATGGGTCGCTCCCAAATTGAAATCAGGTGGGAAGAATACAAGAGGAACAAAAGAAAAGAAAGTACCTCCAGCTCGCAGAGTGATAGACTGCAGATTGTTCCCAAATGACACAACACAATCCCTCATCATCATTCAGAGATGAGGATCCAACAAAGAAGATAGCGTAGACCTTTCCACAGAGATTTCGACAGGCGACCTCAGCTTTACAAAACCCAAGAGATAACGCAAGCGAGAAGACCCAGGCTCCCAGACTATAATTTTACTATTTCCCCAGGGGAATTGGTTTCGATCCTTAAAAAAAGGGAAATGAGGTAAAATGACCCATACGCTCCAGGGAAAGCTCCACAAAGAAAGACACTAGAAAGTGATGTGAGTTCCATCGAGATTACGGCCATAGTATAGCAGAATGTGTGGCATTTAGGTTGTAAGTCCTGGAGCTGTTGAACAAGGGATTTCTGAGAGACTTACTCACGGAGAAAGGAAAAGCTACATTAGCCTAATGAGATGAAAGGGATGGTCAAGGAGAGGCCCCAACTCCACCTCCACCAATTAACAACACAATTAATTTTATTTCAGAAGGACCATAAATTAATGGTGTGTCATACTCAGCAGCCAAACGACATACAAGAGCTGTTGCGAATAACCCTTCTCATTATATAATGTTAGTTGATAGGATTTTCACCAACCTGGCTATGGAATTTCTAGACGACAGCGACTCCTGTAATTTGAATCCATTCCATGATGCTTTGGTGATCTTTTTGCAAGTGGCGAATTTTATGATCAAACGAGTGTTGGTCGACACAGGATCTTCAGCCAACATCATTTTTGCCACAGCCCTTGCAGACATAGGAGCCGAGCTGGAGAAGATAAACAGACGGACATTCTTGATCTTAGATTGTCCCTCACCCTATAATATTATTATGGATAGGCTTTGGATTCATAAAATGAGGGCAGTATCATCCACTTATCACCAAGTTCTAAGGTTCCCTACCAAGTGGGGGATTCAAGAGATAAAATGAGACAGAGCGCATCCAGAAGCTGCTACCAAACAACTTTGAAGGCAAAAACCCAGTATGTATAGCAATTACAGAGTGGGTCTCGTAATACGGAGCTGACACTACCAAATCTTGAAGAGCTTGACGAGATCCAAATTCACCTTCAACATGCAGATCATAATGTAACATCTCCGATCCGGGAGATGCTTCCAGTAAGGGATCAACCGTTCTAACGCCATAAGACCGTTCTAACGCCATAAGCCTCTAACTCTTCAACTATGATCAATTACTAATACTCTTCTAATTTTTCTTAGATACGGGATCGTGGCCCAAACTTAAATAACATACAAACTCAACTACCATATCTATAACTGTATACATATTAATACTTGCTTTTACAATGACTGTTTCAAACGAAGACTAATACAAAACTTTTACTTAACACGACTGGACACTCTTTGTCTTTGACTTGGACTGGTGGACTCAGACCCACTAGTTAATGCCATCAGTATCTGTCCTCTCGAGCTCGTCCGCCTGAAATACCTACAAAATAAACACTGGAGTGGGGGGGCGTTAGATCGATGTACGATCTAAGTGAGTGGACAAGAAAACTGAAAAACTCAAATTGAAACATTAGGTCTTTAAAACTAAAGTTTCAGAAAATTCACTTCTTATGAAATCTCTTTTCTGAAATCTCCGTCTGAAATCTCTTTAATAAAACTGATCTTTGTGAAAACTGCTTTTGAAACTCTGGTTTCCGAAAACTATTTTCTAAAATCTGATTTCTGAAAACTGTGTATAGAAAATTTGAAAACTGTGAGCTGCTCTGTATCTGAAAAACCTTGACTTATGAGGGCATTACGTATCGCCATCCCCTAATACGCCTAACTGTAGCCAGCAGTACAAATCCATGACTTTGGGGCGATACGTATCGCCATCCCCCAAAGCATGCCACTACTGTGTCTGAAACTAGTGGTCTTGGGGCATTAGGTATCGCCGTCCCCCAAGCCACAAACTAGAACTGGGGGTACGGATCTATGCTACCACCCAAGCTCTGAAACTAGGGTCTAGGGCGTTACGTATCGCCTTCCCCCTATCCCTGCTCTAGGATCTGAGGGCGTTACGTATCGCCGTCCCCTCAATCCTCTACATTTGCACATGTCTCTATATCCATCAATTATATATTGTCTCAAATTACATACTGGGGTGAGTTTTTCCCTCATGCCCCGAAAAACCATAAAATCATAATTTAAAAACTTTTATGTTCATAACATAACTTAAAACATAAATTTCATGAAATATCTTTGATAAATGAAATCTATCACCCTAAAGCATAAAAAGATAAGTCTCATATTAAAACTTAATGAATAAAAACCAGTTTAAGAAAAGAGGTCCACTCACTGTGTTGGAATCTGACTGACACTAGAACCTTTGTCGAATGAGAATGCGGTTCCTGTGAATAACCTATGATCGGAAACTTAATTAGAATCAACATAGTAAAATAATCATTGATACCTCTCAGTACTTAAAGATTCATCTGTATATTATATATACAAGGCATATGATGATCAGAATTTGATATAAGATATGTGTACAAACTGATACGAGACCCTAAGGGTGGTCTCTAACACACTAGGGCAGAACTGATTTGGTGAAATTTTGTGCCTCGCGTCGTGCCATTGCGCGTTGCGATGCGCAGCATCCAGAATCCAGTTGTCATTTTGTTCTTGCGTCGCGACGCGCTGTCCTTCAGCGTCGCGATGAGACCTGGTTTTCCAGGATTCTGTTTTACTCTTCTAAATTTATCCAAAGCTCAAAACATCCAAATTCACTCCATACCAAAGCTTCCATACTACAAACCAATACACAATCCATCAATTTACATCAAGCCCACACATCATAAACTACCATATTATCATCATTAACTACACATTAAACCTCAATATCATTATACTTAAATCAATCTTTAAACTTTTCAAACTCCATCACTTAACTCCATAACTCATTCCTTTACTTATAAACCATCAATATGCAACATACAACATGCCGCTACAACTACCTTAACATCAATTTGCCAAAATCACATAATTTGAAATTTGGGTCAAGTTTTCTTACCTCACTTTTGTTGGATCTTCATCAACCTCCATGGTTACTCTTATCTTCCTTCTTCTTCTATCCATTTTCCTTTCTCCTTCTTTCTTCTCCTTCTTCCTCTTTCTTCTCTTCCTCCTTTCTTTCTTCTCCTTCTTCTTTTCTTCCTTCCTTCTTCTTCTCTCCCTCACGTCTCACTCTCTTCCTTTTCCAAATTTTTTTTTCTAAACAATGAATAGTAGCCCCCTTATATAGTAGAACTTAATTGATATAAAGAACAATGTTGAAGTGTGTAGAAAAGTGGAGAAATTTTGAGATTTTATCACTTTGGTCCGAAATTACTATTCATCCAAATTTTTGACTTGCATTTTTGACCTATTTTTGGTCCGAATTTGGAAAAATGTTCAACTCAAAAGTTGTAGATCTCGATCTCAAATTTCCGAAGATATACAATTCATAAAAATTGGAGTTTATATGAAAAATTTACGCCCCAAATACCAAGGGCTGTCCAAAAAGAACGATGTACAGTCTCGTCCTAGGACTTCGAAGAATTTACCGACTGTCCCCAAAATCATATCGTGCGTATATCTGAGTCTCAAAATAATTTATTTTATGTGCCTTCATCCCGTACATAACAGTACCACTGTATACAGTAGCAAAAACTGCCAATCGTTATAAATTCTCCCCCATTAAATAGGATTCGTCCTTGAATCCTTTTTTAAACTTGGGATCTCACTACAGACCTCCGGGTTCACGTCCTCTCTCCAAACCATCAGTCTTAACTAACTTCATACTCGAAACCATCTTGTTTTACCTGCTAGAACTCTTACTTTTATGTAATCTAACTCACGCTCACTTTAGTCTTTCTCTTACCTTGTGCTTCTTAAGTTCTCAGTCAAGAGGGGGATTCCTCATCATTTCCCCATAACTTTGAGTGGTTACTTAACCTTACGGCCGTGCGTCAGTCCTTTTTATGCACTGAAGAAAGCCTCATTCTTAGATCTTCATTATACTCTACTTACTCTAGCTCATTTCTTACTTAAGCTACTAATTCTGAAGGGTACTAGGTTCGTGGTTTACGTCCACCCTTCCATTTCTTGACTGATTAGACTCTTTATATCTAATCTATGAGAAAGCACACTCTAAAAGTCTCCTTACTAAGAACTGAACGCCCCGTTAACTTATTCTGCACCACTATTGGGCTAAGCTTTACACTTTTACTGACGGACCTTCGATCTCTATAGGTATTCGTGTTTTCTACAACTGGGTTCCTTTACTTTGGCTTGACTCTGGAAAGTGTGTATATATATATATATATATATATACTATGCTGCTTACCGGTTCTTTGCTACTATTCTCTTGCCTCTTCTTATCTGCATTACTTAAGACCTTATAATGCGGGGTCTGACTCTTTATGTAGTCCTTGTTTACTATTATCTCTTATCCAATGGCTTCACTGGGAGTTTAACTGTATGAATACTTCTGCTTATACTGCTCTTCATACCTTTACTTTCATCGCTACTGCAAGTCTTGTTATAGTATTATTTACTGACTTGTTCTTCAAAAGGCTAGTGTTATCAAAGATCATCACCCAAATATACATACACATGCCATACCTTAAGGATTCACTCCATATGCTAGTTGAAACTCTGTAGCAACTTATCTCCTCGATTCCGAACTATTATGTACATCTACCAAACCACCCATACTAGTGTCTTAGGCCGTCCCAAACCCGTAGTGGTTTGGTCAACTAAGTCTGGGGCTGGGTACTTAATGTGCTTTATGTGAACTAACACGTAAGGGATCTTTGGTTGCATTTCGATTCTACGAAACCTTGTAGTTACACACTTCGTCTTTACTTACTAGGCATTCTTCTACTATTGTTGCTGCACATCCACAACTTTGCTTCTAATCTTTTTCCCTATCACTCTTCTTGTCTTCTACTTTGTTTTATGATACGCTAATAACTTCTGTGGTATATGTCTCTGTCTTCTTTTCTAAGAAATATCCTATTTCTTTACATACTCACCATTCATCAAACCTTGGTTCATTAAAATCCCAGCCGTTACTTGACTACTACTTTATTTATGTACTACTCCATCTTATCAACTTCTTTCTTAACTTTTTTACTCGGAACCATCTCTTACTTTATTTATTTCTTAATATGCATATGAAATTCTTATGCTTCTAATCTTCATTTACTATACTTTTACTTATTTCTGAGAATATCCTGAAGTAACTTTGAAGATCTGTTTCTACGATTGTTGTCTATCGAATGTTAGGAGGGTGGGACCTTGTTCTGTAACCTTTCTAGTTATGGTGATCTAGTTGCATATACGGTTGAAATTATAAGCCTAGAACTCTATGGCATATATGTCTGGTAACATTTCCTACACTAGGGTACTACTGCTAAAACCATTTGGTTGTCTCTTCCACTTTACTTTTGATTATCTTTGACTATCGAACTCACTACCTCTATTGAAAAGTTATTCTAAGATCGTGCTTTCTAAAAACTTCCTCGTACTGCCTCTGTACTTTTTCTTGTCTTATCTTTGTTGTTTGGCCTTCTAAAGTCTTTAATTTCTCTCTCTGAGTGTTGCTACACTCTCTTATTATTCCTCCTTAACAAGCTTATCTTGCTGCATAAGTTTCTTTCTTATCTCAGTTCCTTGAACTTCTTACCTCTCTATTCTTCTGAAAATTCTCTTTCAGCCTCCAATATCTAGGACATCTTTTACTAAATCTCCGATTCAGGTATTATTTTCATCTAGTTTTTTCCTTCTCATCTTAGTTCCTTGAATTCCCTATATCTTTATTTCCTTGAAAACTCCCTCATCTTTGATTGTTTAAGGTATATTCTTATTAAACCTAGAATTCGAGTGCTATTCTTTACCTACTTCATCCTTCTCATCACCGTGGGTCCTTTGATAAATTTTTCACTTTAATCCTTAGAGTCGTTCTCCCTGATTTCTTAGTATTTCTAAGTCTATACCTTTTTAAAGGCTCCTTAATTTAATAATGGTCTCTAGACTAACTCAATTTATTGTGACTTCAAATTGTTCTAGCTCATGTAAAATGTTGTCTTCTCACGACTTGTATTATTCTGTCCATTACTCTACTCTTCTGGTTCTTCTCTTTACTGGGCTCTAATCTAAGGGAGGAATACATACATTCTCTAAGGGTCAATGGGTATGCATTTCTGTTTTACACTTAGGCTCTGTGGTAATCTGATTAGTGTTTGCATACTTTCTAGAATTGAGGTTTCTGGAAAGGAGGGTCGTCATTTGTTCTGCAAGAACCTGGTCAACTACTCTACGTCCTAAGGTCCCTTATTCACTATCGATTGCTCTGGGGTCTTCACTCATCTTGCTATCTCCAAACTTCATTTCTTATGTCACTATATGTACTGAATCCTCTTGCCACTTCTGTTTCCTTCTTGCTATCTCCATATCATATTCCTTGGCTCTACGCCATGCTACTGAGGCTAGTATTCGTTCGCTCTTCTGGCTATTTCCTAAATCTCTGGTCTTTGCTATTGCCACCAACCACAACTATGACACTTTGTTATATGGTTAATACCAGTACCTTTATAACTTTTAAATATCAATATCCTCATTGGTTTGTTCTTTTATACTTCCATGGTTTTCTACTGGCTGGTAGGCTGATCTTTAGGTTCTACAGTATTGGTCTATCCTGTAGACTTTTACTAGTGCTGGAAACCTTATGCAGACTTGTCTTATTCTCTCGGCTACACTGGGTTCTCTTCCTAATAACCTCGAAACTTCCTTAATCTTTTTATGGGTGATCTATCTTCTGAATGCTTCCATTTCTGATGATGATTTGTCATCGGCTTCTTATAGTTGTCTATATTTAAACTGGTAGGGGCTAGGACTAACATCTTATGTTTTGATGGGTTCTGATATTCTTGTACATATAATTCGTGTCCTGATAGAGTCTATTTCTCATGTAAGGTAGGTATGAGGTAGGCTCTGTCAGGGCAGCTTCCTTATCTGATGTCACTGGAGGGTTCGAAGACTAGATAATTTAAGGTATTGTTTCTATCGGATTGCTGGGGGTAAGGTAACTAACCATTTGTGTTTCCTGTTTGTGGGTCTGGATATGGGTTTTAGGGATCTGGAATTCTCTAAAACCTTTTTGGCATGTAGGTCCATTGGGGCCCTCGAGACTAATCTGGGTTCCTTACTTCTGTTATCTCTCTAACTATTCTTCGTTACTCGAGGAACTCACTATCTATACAAGGTACTTGGTGGCTATTGAATCGGCTTGAAGGAAACTTTTCTGAGGAGGGATGGAATCTTACATCTACCAGGAAATTCTATTTATTTGCTGGGGCTTTACTATTCTCTTGGCTACTATGGGTTCATATACTAGTCTGATTCTGTATCTATTTCTTCCTTACTTCTGATCACTTAGGCATTCCTATACCTTTCCGTACCCTTCTTCCAGCTTTCTCTCTTCTTTCTACATTTTCTGGGTGGATATCTTTAAACTTTTTCTATTTCTTTTTGTCTCTTTGCTTCTCTGTCTCTGGCTATTCTAAGCTTCTATGCATCTTCTCTTTCTTCCTTATAACTCATCTTCCCTACTCCCTTGGGTACTTTTCTTAAAATCTTACCATATGGTTTCGTAGCTTGTTTGTACTTCTGGTAATAGGCCAAATATCTTCAAGAAGATTCCTAACTTGGATCTAGAGTATAACTGGTCTCGTAAGGAATACTAGTCGAATATTATAGGAAAGCTTACTAACCTGTCTATGGATCTTGAGGACGTACTCGAGGATCGGATATGGATGTTGATGAGTGGTAATTATATCATTATTTCCCACTCATTTGACCTAATTTTTTCAATAGATTCTTGAGTTTTGTGAATATTTTGATGTGTTTGTGTTATTTTGTAGATAAATAAAGTTTCAGGACTCTCTGGAGGTGATTCGAGGCCAAAACAGTGAAAAATGACAAAATGGTCATTTGGCACGTCGCGACGCACAGCCTGCGTCGCAACCGCTAACGTGCACTGTACCTCTGCTAACGTGCGCTGGGACACGTGGACCAATCATATAGATTTTGCAAAAATGTGCCAGTTGCTAACGTGCGCCTGCCAGTGTCAACATTACAACCGATCAAGCTAACATGTGTCGTGCCACATGTCATCATCACATGCTTTCGACAATCGCCATCGCCACGTGGCGTCCACATCAGTCATATGCCGAGTCAGCGTGCCACGTGTAGGCCACATCATCATCAGCCAATCATCTCGTGACACATGTCACAATCACACGGTGCTGACAATCAACATCGCCATGTGTCACCACATCATCGCCACATCATCCCCACGTCAGCATAATTATTGAGTTAATCATCCAAAATGTCACGTCAATAAATAAGGGAATCAAAACAGCCAATCAGAGCATGCCACGTAGGCACGTAGTGATACAAGAACAAACTTGCGTGTCGCGACGCGCGATGCATTTTTTTGCCTATAAATTCAGCTCGAAATTTCAGTTTCAGATGTACCTTCCTCTCTGTAATTCTCTAATAATTCTAAGGAGTTTGTATCTAGTTTGTTTTAATTTCAGTTTTGTAATTAATTTTATTTACTTTTTGTAATAGTAATTTACTTTCTTTACTTTTTCAGTTTTTACTATTCAGCAATGAGGAGGTAACTTCCCCATGCTATGGTGAAAGGTAAAGCTTTTATTATTGCTATTTAGATTAATATCCCTTAATTATAATATAATAACTATTTAAAACTTGACTTAATGAGGATACCGTTATATTGTCTGGTTGGTAATTGGTAATAAATTGGTTTTAACCTTACTAAGCAAGGATACTGCGTGGTTAGTCAGTTGGTAATTAATTATTAATTTGACTTAATCAGGTTACCACCTTTAGACATGGTATAGAGATGGGCGACGCTGTCCGGGATCAACAACGTATAAACACGGGCACAAGGGAAAATGAAATTTTTAAAACTGGCTCGCGTCTGACCGATCTCTTATCTTTCTCTAACTCGGGATTCTTTTGCTCTCTATTTCAAATTACAAGTGTTTGTGAATAAAATTGCTCAACCAACCCTTTACAACGAACTCTCAACCCATTTATATACTAAAACAAAATAAACTGTTTTGATAACTTCATGATGTCACCCACGTTACCAAGCCATTATTGCTTAGGATCTCTTCCTCAATTACCCTACAAATTATAGCCCAACCGCCTGATACCCCTACGACCTGCCATATTTATCTCATTAAATTACGCATTCTTGGTAATCGTTACAAGCTTCTCAAATGTGCCTATCGGTATTCAACCTACTCCCACGCGATAACGTGTGTAAGTCAAAAACTAGGTATAAAAAGAATATTAGATTTTATTTTTGCCTAACTCATCTCATTCTAACCCTAGTCACCTTCTCTTTGTTCTAAGCATTCTCTCGAGTGTTGAGAAAAGAAAAGAAGAACAAAAGAAAAACAAATACAAAACTAGTGTGACTTTTAATCTCTAAAGTGTTTAGGAATTTGTTTGTGAGGATAGCCCACCCTATTTTCTGTTGGTGATGAGATATAGCACGGAAGACTTTTTGGTGTCGAAAAAAACTCATCATCTCCTCCTCCAAACATATCACACGGTAGTGAGCAATTTTTTGCTCACTGCCGCACACAAAGGTTAGGTAACGAGACTCGGTTTGAATTCCTTTTAATCCAGAATTTTTGGGGAACATATAGGGGTGTTCTAGGACTGCGTTGGGGATGTTTTAAACTGAAAAATCAGACCTGAAACAAAGGGGTTGCTCACGCAAATAGGGGCTGATTTGGGCAGCGAGCTGGGTGTGTTTTCAGGTCCAAAACAGTCCAGATCTGATCCGTCATTCCAGGGCTGTCTCGGGGTAGAAATTTTGTTCAAAACTGAAGAAAAATTTCAGTGGTGGAGTTGGTAACATTCAGCCTCAAGGAGAGAATGGCAGAAAAAAATTTATAGTCTTATCCCGGGTGCCTAACGTATTTCCGCTGCGCTAGGAAAGTTGTTCCTACAATTGGCATCAAGAGCGAGGTTGAAAAGTGTTCTTAGCCCTTCTCTTTTTCATTAAAAGTTATTGTTTTTATTTATTTATATGAGTTATAAATAATAATATGCATGTTTAGATGAGTAGGCACAAAATAATATTCATATGATGAATGGTTATTATTGATTCATGTGATGAATAGAGTTTTGCATTGGTCGTAAATTTTTTCGGCTCTTATTTTATGTTGGTTTTGGTTTTGGGATGTAAGGCCATAAGGGCATTCTTTACAAATATTGTAAATTAAGTTTCCTAATTAAAATTTCAATTTTTCTATAATTTGCAGCACCAAAGTCGCAAAAGTAGCTAAAACCACCTTAGAGCGAGATTTGAAGACCAAGGAATGCCTTGAGAATTTTTTGTACTAATTAGATTATTATAGCGAAAATAAGAGCCCGGTCATGCAAAATTATTTTTTATGTAATATGTATGTTTAATTCGAAATGTTTGAATAATATGTCATATAGCTTAGGGTGCCTACTCTTGTATTTTCACATGCCATAACATGTTTTGGTTGCATAAATATTCTAGTCATAAAATATGATTTTATGTCATTTAAAATGGTTAAATTGGAATATGGTATGCATGAAAAATGATTAATTAGATTAATTGGTTTCATAGTTTAAAATTGGAATTTCTAATATAATTGACTTAATGAGTGCATCATGAATTCCATTGGTATATAGGATGGAAACCTGAACGTATATTCCATAGCTGATCCCGAATGGACGGTAATGTGGTCTGCATTCGGGATACAACTCCACGTATCATCGGATTTTATGATGCACTTAGATTAATTAAATGGTTTAATTAAAATTTTGACAACTTTAAAATTCTAAATTTTAAACTAGTTAGTGTTCCACTATTTTAAGAGTTAAAATATAAAAGATCACTAAAACTAGCTCCATTAAATTAGTTTAATTGAGTAAAATAATTAGTAGAGACTAATGAATGTTAGTGAGTTAGGTTTTAAGAGTTAAAATTGTTAAGGTCACTAATCGTGTACTAGTGTAAATAAGGGTTATGATTTAGCCGCCATAAATTTATTCACACTAGCAAATTAAAATATTAGATATTTTAAAATAGAAACCTTTTTTTAAAATAGTGAGTGGTAGAGGGATATACGACAGTACATCCCGCGATCTCCATTGTTAGTCCGAAAATGTGAGATTCAAAAGGCGCCTTGAGACGGCTTTATTTTCGTCCCTCTACAGATGGTGTCCATTTTGGGTCAATATCAAGTTTGGATTCTGAAAGGATAGAGACTCCATATGTATCTAGTGAACTGACATACCCTACGACAGCACCTCATTAGTTAGTCTAAGAGTTCCGGAATGACAGGTCACACTCACAGAGGAATGACTAAATGTTAATCAAAATTACTTGATCAAATCAAACTGTGGTTGGTTAGTATAAGAATAAGAATTATTCCCATATATATTAATCTATTGAGATTGTCTCGATCTATCATGCAAATATTTGACCTACCCTACGATGACATTTATTTATGGGATGATAATTTTCCGTGGCATAGTAATTCTCTTAGGTTTCTAATTCATTATTCATGGTTCATGCATCATGTTTAATTTTATGCCGAAATATTTGATAATTTAATATGCGATGAATGAATATTAAATGCATGTTTACTTTATTTTATTTCAGCCATGGTTTCTCTGATAATTTTTCATTTTATCTAACGATAAATTAACGGGAGAAAACTATATCAAGTTGAAAAGTAACATGAACGCTATCTTGGTCTATGAAGACCTAAAGTTTGTCCTGAAGGATGAATGTCCTCCCGAGCTGGCCAGAAATACTGGACAGGTTGTACGCGATGCCTACCCAAAATAGGTCGCGGCTAATGAGAAGGCCTGTTGCTACTTGCTAGCAGGGATGTCCGAGGTTCTTGCTGCAAAGCATGAGCCTATGGCTATAGCATCTCAGATGTTGGAGTCCTTGCAGGGCATGTTCCGGTAGCCTTCGAAGCGTCAGCGTCATGAGGCCATGGTCTCAGTGATGACTATTGGGATAAAGGAAGGGACATCAGTCCGAGAGCACGTCTTGAGGATGATGACCTATCTCAATACTATTAAAACCCATGGAGCTCGTATTGACGAGCGAAGCCAGATGACCATGATTATGGAAACTCTTCCAAAGAGTTTTCTGTAGTTTAAAAGCAACTATGGTATTAATAAGTTGACTTTTACTTTAACCCAGCAGCTGAGTGAGCTCACCCATTACGAGTCTGTGCTTGTGGATCCTCGTAAGACCAGTTCTGAGGTAAATATTGTCAAATCTTCTAAATCTATAAAGAATAAGAAGAATAGCACTGGGATGGCCAAGGCAAAGTCAATGAAGAAGAACAAGAAAAGCTCTAAAGGTGCTAAGACCAAGGGAAAGTGTTTCCCTGCAACAAGGACGGGCATTGGAAACGGAACTATCCTAAATACCTTGTTGAGCTGAAAGAGAAGAAGGCTACAGGTAAATACTATTTACTTGTTATCGAATCTCTATTAGTGAAGGATGATAAATCTGCATGGATTTTTAATTCTGGAGCCACTAACCATGTTTGTTCTTCTTTTCAGATACTTGACTCATGGAGGGACCTTGCTGAAGGTTACTACACCATGAGAGTCGGGACATGGGATGTCATTTCAGCAATAGAAGCTTGAGTTTCCAGTTTAAGTTTTTTAAATAATAGTTATTTAAATTTAAACAATGTGTTGTTTATTCTTGGGTTTCACAAGAATTTGAGTTATGTTTCAAAACTTTTGGATGGTGGTTTTTCTATTTCATTTAATAGTAATTTGGTTATTATTGGTAGAAATGGCTTAACCATATGCACAGGAAACTCAGAAAATAATTTATATGTGTTAAGACCGTTAACACATAATTCACTGCTCAACACTGAAATTTTTAATGTTGAAAAACCTAAAATAAAACGGCTAAAGATTTCTGAAGATGACACATATCTTTGACATATTAGACTTGATCATATCAGCCTTGACCGGATAGATAGGTTGATAAAGAACAGAGCCTTAAGCGAGTTAAAGCTCTGAACTTTACCAGTATATGAATCATGTCTAGAATGAAAGATGACCAAGAAAAGGAATAAGAACCAGTCGATCACTTGAGCTAATACATTCAGAAGTTTGCGAACCTATAAAAGTAAGAGCCCGAGGTGGTTATTAATATTTTGTCATATTTATTGATGATTATTCAAGATATGGGTACGATTACCTAATGCAGTACAAGTCAGATACTTTTGAAAATTTCAAAGAGTACCGTGTTGAGATTGAGAACCAATTAGGTAAGACAGTCAAAATTCTACAATTGGATCGTAGAGGAGAATACCTTAACAGAGATTTCAAGGAATTCTTAGCTCTGAAGATAACAAAATGTTTGTATCGACAAATGCTATGTTTCTAAAGGAGGACTATATGAAAGAGTTCAAACCTTGTAGTAAGGTGTTACTCGAGGAGTTAATTTCTAGTTCGACCAGCACGCCATCATAAACAATAGTTGACATACACATAGTACCTTCGAAATCTTAGCGTCAGATGTAAGTTTTGTTGGAGTTTCTAGGTCCATAGAATCGAATAAAAGCCATGAAATATGTGTGAATACAAATCGAGAAAGTCACGGAATACTTACATCGATCGGTTGAGCGACGATTTGGGCAACAAAAAACGAAATCTGCCTTGACAGTGGACTGCACTGCAGTGGGCTGCTGTGAACAGTAAATTTCGCCCCTTATCTTCAAGTTTTGAAGCTCCAAGCTTCATCATTTTGGTTCCCGGCTCATGGGTATACTTCCCTATCACCTTCGCATTGATCCCGGAGTGTGCTAGCACTCTTGTTTTGCCACAAAACGCACTTGCTTCCCTCCATTTTTGCTTCTTAAATTCGGCAGTTCACTGCCTCACATGAACAACAAAAACGTGAGTGATGAGAGGAAGAAGAAGAGGAGAGAGAGGAGGGAAAATGTGTTTCACGGTTTTGTGTGTGTAATTTGTGTATCTAATACACATGAATTTCATTTGAAATTCATTTCACACACATTTGGCTTTAATTGCCAACCACACACATCACTCATCACATCAAGTCAACTCAATCAAGTTGTCAAGTCACATCACTCAAAGTGACAAGTGATTTGACGCTTGATGCGACTAATGATTTGACGCTTGATTTGACGTGCCGCACTCGAATTCGAAATACGAATGCGCTCGCAAATAATCTCGGGCTCGGGTTCGCTAATTCCAAATTAACGAATTTTCCTTTGCGTCGTAATTAAATGATTATGCCTAGCGAAATCACTATTCACGTCGCTAACGAATTAATTCTGAATTAATTCGTTCGCCCGAATTAAAATCTAATTTTAATTCCGCGTCGAAATCCAATTTCATATAATATATCCAATATATTAATTTATCGATTAATTCCAAATTAATCGTTCTCTCTCTTTAAATGATATTGTATCCCAGATAAAATATCTCCACAATTAATCCCAGATTAATTTTCTCTCATCTAATTAATCCCAGATTAATTAAAAGTGCGAGTCATACGTCATCAGTGAATTTTGGGAAGCGACCCATGAGATCCCCGGATATGTTGGCAGTCAAATCGGTCATCGGACTATCCGAACACGTAAGTACCAAGTACTACGTTTTACCGATTTACTAGACAAGGTTGGCTTCTAGCAAAGCACCAAGTCTTCCCAATTCTCCGGACATATTCTTATAAGAATATTTAAGATCTATATCAGGCGTAGTCTACTAAGTATTGTGTATATCGGCCCAATATCGGATAGTCACGTGCTAGGGCTGGGGCTGGATAAGTGTCTGCCCCGTCCGAAGCACATGTCGGATGTCTGGTAACTAGTCTCTATAATCGGATATGCATGACCTAGTCATAATATCCCGATGGTTGTGCAACACTTAAGAGCACTAATACCGTATCCTGCGTGACATCATCTCCACTATGACTGAAGTGATACTTCCGTCTTGACATCACACCCAATACTCTACGATTCTCAATATACCCAGCATTGGCGTACACAGAACCGGTTAGAGTCCTAGACGACCTCAACTAAAGTATATTGATTGTCGTAAGCATTAGCGGTGCAAGTCTCAGGTTAAGACCAAATACACCTACCCTGATTCGGACTCCCATAGACACATAGTCATAATACCAATGGGATTCCGAGGGGACTATCCAGAGCGAAGCTGTTTCCCGTACCATCGGTGAAACACAACCTCCTATCGCACTTGCATAAGTATCCAATACTTAAATATATGAGAACTATGCCGTTGTGCCCTCACAACGCGCACAAGTGCAATACTAGCCTATTCCGCATTATCGATGTCCTGTCTCGATAATACTCCGGCTAGGGATATTTAATGATTAACCCTTCGTGGACTGATACTGTCTCATATCATTCTCAATCCAGGAACTAATCATATGGACCTCTCTTCATTTATATATCGTGGTGATCTAATCACAAACGATGAGAGTGCAATTTCCTTGTCACATAGTTAATTTGTACAACAACACCATGATCTGTACAAATAGTGACGCTATGGGTCATTTATCCAACAATCTCCCACTTGGCACATAGCCAGTCACTCGAGTGTCTAACACCCGAACTATGTACGGTTCGCTCAAATTGCTGAGAAAAGATTTTCGTCAGCGGATTTGCATGATTATCGTCTGACGTGATTTAAACGATCATCACATCGCCATGATGTATGATCCGAACGAATCAGATGAATATCGAAGTATATATCTGGATCGTCGATGAGACCATTAATTCTTTAGCCTGTGCTGACGCCTAGCTCAGCCGCTAACAGAACTATATCTAATCTAATTAGATTTATTATCGATCCAAATGGCTTCTATTGTTGCCTCAGCTGCAGCAATAATCCGCATTTGTTGTTTATTCGGCAACAGTTATCTTGCTCGGAATATTTCCAGCTAACTATCCCGTTATTCAAACTTTATAGTACCGCAGTATTTACCGGTTTGGAAACTTGCAGCAGTGATCTTAGTCACTTCAAGTTCTCCTACTCCATAATTTAAGACAGCATCTTTAGTTCTCTAAGATACTAACAGATGTTCTTAACTTCAATCCAGTGACTATCACTTGGATTGTCCTGATTGTGACTCCATATGCTCAAAGTATATGAGACACCAGGTTACGTACATTATTCAATGTACAATTTCTCAGAGAGTGTTAACAACTCCAAATCTAGCCCAGTAGATCTTTATTCCTTGAATAAAGGTTGTTACTCCCAAGAATTCTACGGAGAATTTCTATGAAAGAATATCTATGAAAGCCAAGCTTTCACTAATTGCTTTATTGGGAATTTCACTGTCAGTGCGCTCCCACTAACCTCCTTATATACACAAGAATCATTTCGTTTTGAATTAAATCATAAACCATTATGATTACATCAAAACGTCAGTTCCAAGAACCTTATGCTTGCTTCAATCCAAACATGGATCGAATAACCCGCAAACCTTGTTTGTTGGTTATACAAAATCGTCAGGATGTTGTAAGAATCCTCCAAGAGGTTTCCTTTTCAGGAAAGCGATTTTGATCTACAACTGACACATTTCATAAATGAAATATGCAGTTATCAACAAGCATCTTCAAAATGGATTTACCATGGCAACAGGTAAAAGGTTGAACCGTTATTAACACAATGTTGATAACGATACCTTTCCGTCACAAGCCTAGCTTTGTACGTTGGTATGTCGCCATCCATGTATATCTTCCTTGAAGACTTACATTGTACCAATAGGCACAATGCCTTACGGTACATCAACTAGTATCCAAACATAGTTGTTATACATGGAATCCATTTCGGACTCATGGCACTTTGCCATAATAGGGATTCGATACCTCGTATCACTTCCTCAAACGTAGTCGGTTGGTATACCTCCATAAGATTGACATCTTTATGAGGTGAGATCAGAAACCCATACCCCAGGTTGTTTTCTGACTCTCTCCGATCTACGAGGTTCTTGTGCATTCAAAGATTAATGGTACAAATTCATCATTGATGAATTTTTTTTGTGTTCCATTAAGGACTTCGTGCCTAGAACAGTATCACTCCGATTTTCATCGAGTATTACTATCCTCCCACTGACCACTGCATATCGGTATTCCTCTTAGGAAAACTGCATGGTGAGCAACAATCATATTGTTCTCATGTGAGATTTATAAGTACTATACTTATGGTTTCCTTTAGGATAACCAATTTGGCACTTATCCCATTTAGGTTTTAGTTTGGTATTATCCAAACATATGCCTAGCATCCCAAATGGTCAGGAATGAGAAACCCGGTTTCTTTCCTGTTCATATCTAATATGATATTTGTCAAACAAATTATTAATAGAACTTATTCTAAATAAGTTATTGCACTGTTAAAACTTATCCGTTGAAGGAAATGGTAGCTCAGAGCGACTCATGATTAGCCTTATCATGTCTAACATGATTCGGTTAATCCGTTCGGACACACCGTCACTTTGACGTGTTCCGGGAGGAGTCCTCATTTGAAAGAATACTATACTCTTTCAAGTATATAAGAAACTTATTGCTTAAGTATTTTCCATTACGGTCTTACCGTGACGGTATAATACTATAGCCGATCTGTTTGTCTATTTCGTGTCGAAACTCTAAAAGTTTTCGATTTGTGTTCTTCAAAAGAAACACATAACCATAACGTGATGCCACATCCGTTAAGGTCACGAAACATTCATATTCACATCTAGCCTAGCTAGATATGGGCCCACTAACTTCACCATGAATAGGGCTAACAGATCGGTGGCACTTACACTATTACCAAGTAAACAGTGTTTTAGGTACTTTACCTAACAAACTAGATTCGTAGACTTTATTTGAATAGTCAAATCAGTCCTAGTACCCACTCTTCAAAAGTGCGGATATACGAGTCTTGTTTAATTTTGTCCTAGACAACAATGCCACAAATAAGTCTCTACTTGATCAAATCAATTTGAGCTATTTATTTGTCATTTTATATGTTTTGAGATTTTAATTATATTCAAAATATAAATACTATTTTTCACATCTAATGTGTTTATCTCAGTATCATCTTTATATAATGAAACACTTTAGTGTTCTAGAATATAAAGGTTTATCCACAACGGATTAAACACTGATATAGAGATAATGTTACTAGTCCAACTAGTTACATTATAACAGTTCCTAATTTAAGTACACACCCGAAGGGTAGTTCCTAAACTTAGGTATCTACAGTCGAAACAACGACTTTCATCCCGTTTCCGATTCGTAGAGCAATCTCAGCTTGAAGTCAGTATCCAGCTCATAGCGGATTCTGAACATCAATACATATATTTTATGTACCACACTAAGTATTTAAAATCTAATTTCAATACTAGTTGTGAACATAACTTTGACAAACATTTTTAAAGTCAGAGCCTTGCCCTTTCTTTAATTCCTTCGTGTCTGCCATATCCAAATGGTAGTCACTTTGGTATATGTCAATTATCCTTTTCAATATTTTAGGAACCTTAGCCCAAGCCTTGGGTTTTTAGAATATCGAAACGATGTGCACCTGTGCTACATGCCCAATTGCAAACTTTGACTTTATCTCCTCTAGAATAGTCAATTAATTCTCCAAGAATTATAAATTGCAATTTTAATACTTCTTAAATCTAAAATTAGATTTATGACAAGTATATAAAATTAAGCATTAAAGTCATCATCACATAAATCTTCCAAAGATTTTATGCTCTACTTATTTTGCTTAATTTTGGGCGTAAGGTATAATAAGTTATTTTATCAAATAAAGTAACCTTTATTTATTCCCAATTTGAAAATTAAATCATTTAAAATATTTTAATCCCAGATTATATTTTAAATATCCAACTTTTCAATTTTATCTTGATTACAATAGTCCAACTATTTAATCAACTATTAGTGGTACTATATATATTATAATGATTATAATAGTCCAACTATATAATCAAATATAATCCAAATTAATAACCTCAATTACATTGATTACTATAATCCAATTATAAAATCAACTGTAAAATGAAATTAATTAATTTAAATATATTGATTATATAATCCAATTATATATAATCAAGTATAATACAGTCCAACTGTTTATTAAAACAACAATTTAAATATTAGTCCAACTAAGATTTAATATTACGACGAAATAATTTGAATGAGCGCGTATGGCGAGTAATTGAACGAATATTGCAAATTCAATTCTTGCCTCCCACTATTTTTCGTCGAGCCTCTAACCCTCTGTCGAGTACTCGGGAAACCGTGTTTCCTAGTGGGCTAGGATCCCGTTAAATATCACACAATCTTGACTTTGGCCAACAAATTGTATGATAATTAACTAGGTAGATCTTTAAGATCAATTGGATCTCATCCAACTCCTAGATCCAGTAGGTGGACATCCAAGTCCGAAACATATATCTTATATATGCCAATACATCCAATGTATTACCTAACCTTTTTCCTCTGAATCAACTAGGCCTTGACTTTGGCACAACAAACCTAATGATCCCAGTCAAGCGCGACCCATTGACCATGGAAAGCTTCGTAATCAATGTCGATGGACAAGAAGTGATCTTGACTTTGGCCAACAAACCACAACTTGGACAAGACACCAATATGGAACAAAGCCTCGTGATTCAAACACATCTTCGACGGACAAGGGCTTGACTTTGGCCAACAACCCATGCCAATCTAGGATCTTGAGCAAGAATCACTCAATGGAAGGAAAAGACGCATGATATTTTATGAGGGTTTTTCGTGTGCAAATTGGCAACCAATTTATTATCTTTGTTAAGGTCTCATCATCATACACCCTTAAACATGCATTCTAAACACATAATAAAGCGCATATGATAAAATAATAATGATATGCGGATGGATATTTTACACATTGATCCTAGATCAAATCTCTCACTTTCTTTTTCATGCTAGCACTTGTATTACTTCTACCCGTTACACTACACTTCTAAAGAAACCTCATTTACATTGAGGGGAATAGGTGAGAAGAGAATACAAAGAGAATAGAGGTGATAAGGCTGGACATGCAGGTCCAATTTAATAAATCGAATTTATTACAACAATTTCCAAAATGCCCCACCCGACTAATATCCATCCGATATACATTATTCATTCATCACAACCACGTATTCACACAAAAGCATGCTATCAATCAATCTAATCAAATTAATTAATCTGATAATTATGTGATCATCCAATGTTCAAACAACGATTTGATTTTGCTCGAGTCAAACTCGTTTTTTACGAATAAGTACTTAAAGTACAAATTCTAGAATTAAATTAAACTACACAATTAAATCCAATTCAATTTGTATTTAATTCTAATTCACTATTTAATTCCAAATTAAATATCACACTTTATTAATAAACTTTTACGAATTAAATTCCAAATTTAATTGTTACGGGTCTCAAAGCCCGATTAACGTCAACTTAATTAAAGTCCAATGGGCTTTTAATTAATTTCTTAAGGCGTGGACTTTTGGTCAACTCGGGTCAAACCCGCAACCAAAGTCCAATCCGGGATTTACCCCATAAGCCTTTAATTAATTTTGGCCCATTAGGCCCAATTAAATTACAAAGGTCCATTATGTCGCATTTGGGCTTTATGGAAGTGGTTTTGGGCCCAATTGGATCCAATCCAATTTGCCTTAACCCAACTTTGTACAACAAAGCCCAATAAGCCCACTAACAACATTCAAGCCCAATTTCACAAAATTGGCCCAAATTAATTAAACACAAAAATTCCAAATTTCATGCTTTAATTAACTAAAGTGCATTAACATAATTAATCACCCAAATCATTTATTTCCAAAACACCAATTAGGCTAATTAATCATGCAATCTACATCAATTAGTATCCAACACAATTTGATTAAAATCAAACCCATATCATGCTTATAGAACTCTCGGCCAAGGGGAATTATTATGCCAAATTCAAATCCAATCCAATTGAATCAAATTCAACATTAAATCAATATCCCCAAATCATTTCTAATACATCCAATGAATCAAAAATTAAAATTCCAAGAGCTCACACTTAGGGCATCATTCGGCCAACATAAAATTTGGGGCAAATTTGTTCCAAATCAAATTTGTTCAAATTGATCTAATCAATCATCAATAAAACATATTATAAACACACTAAATCATCCAATTTCATTAAACATGCTCAAACACATTTTTACCCAAATTTTATCCCTAAGTCGTATTTCATGCTTTTACTCGCTCTGATACCATTGTTGGAGTTTCTAGGTCCATAGAATCGAATACAAGCCATGAATCTATGTGTGAATACAAATCGAGAGAAAGTCGCGGAATACTTACATCGATCGGTTGAGCGACGATTTGGGCAACAAAAAACGAAATCTGCCTTGACAGTGGACTGCACTGCAGTGGGCTGCTGTGAACAGTAAATTTCGCCCCTTATCTTCAAGTTTTGAAGCTCCAAGCTTCATCATTTTGTTTCCCGGCTCATGGGTATACTTCCCTATCACCTTCGCATTGATCCCGGAGTGTGCTAGCACTCTTGTTTTTCCACAAACGCACTTGCTTCCCTCCCTTTGCTTCTTAAATCGGCAGTTCACTGCCTCACATGACCAACAAAAACGTGAGTGATGAGAGGAAGAAGAAGAGGAGAGAGAGGAGGGAAAAGTGTTTCACGGTTTTGTGTGTGTAATTTGTGTATCTAATACACATGAATTTCTTTGAAATTCATTTCACACACATTTGGCTTTAATTGCCAACCACACACATCACTCATCACATCAAGTCAACTCAATCAAGTTGTCAAGTCACATCACTCAAAGTGACAAGTGATTTGACGCTTGATGCGACTAATGATTTGACGCTTGATTTGACGTGCCGCACTCGAATTCGAAATACGAATGCGCTCGCAAATAATCTCGGGCTCGGGTTCGCTAATTCCAAATTAACGAATTTTCCTTTGCGTCGTAATTAAATGATTATGCCTAGCGAAATCACTATTCACATCGCTAACGAATTAATTCTGAATTAATTCGTTCGCCCGAATTAAAATCTAATTTTAATTCCGCGTCGAAATCCAATTTCATATAATATATCCAATATATTAATTTACCGATTAATTCCAAATTAATCGTTCTCTCTCTTTAAATGATTCTACACAATTAATCCCAGATTAATTTTCTCTCATCTAATTAATCTCAGATTAATTAAAAGTGCGAGTCATACGTCATCGGTGAATCTTTGGGAAGCGACCCATGAGATCCCCGGATATGTTGGCAGTCAAATCGGTCATCGGACTATCCGAACACGTAAGTACCAAGTACTACGTTTTACCGATTTACTAGACAAGGTTGGCTTCTAGCAAAGCACCAAGTCTTCCCAATTCTCCGGATATATTCTTATAAGAATATTTAAGATCTATATCAGGCGTAGTCTACTAAGTATTGTGTATATCGGCCCAGTATCGGATAGTCACGTGCTAGGGCTGGGGCTGGATAAGTGTCTGCCCCGTCCGAAGCACATGTCGGATGTCTGGTAACTAGTCTCTATAATCGGATATGCATGACCTAGTCATAATATCCCGATGGTTGTGCAACACTTAAGAGCACTAATACCGTATCCTGCGTGACATCATCTCCACTATGACTGAAGTGATACTTCTGTCTTAACATCACACCCAATACTCTACGATTCTCAATATACCCAGCATTGGCGTACACAGAACCGGTTAGAGTCCTAGACGACCTCAACTAAAGTATATTGATTGTCGTAAGCATTAGCGGTGCAAGTCTCAGGTTAAGACCAAATACACCTACCCTGATGTCGGACTCCCATAGACACATAGTCATAATACCAATGGGATTCCGAGGGGTCTATCCAGAGCGAAGCTGTTTCCCGTACCATCGGTGAAAACACAACCTCCTATCGCACTTGCATAAGTATCCAATACTTAAATATATGAGAACTATGTCGTTGTGCCCTCACAAGGCGCACAAGTGCAATACTAGCCTATTCCGCATTATCGATGTCCTGTCTCGATAATACTCCAGCTAGGGATATTTAATGATTAACCCTTCGTGGACTGATATTGTCTCATATCATTCTCAATCCAGGAACTAATCATATGGACCTCTCTTCATTTATATATCTTTGGTGATCTAATCACAAACGATGAGAGTGCAATTTCCTTGTCACATAGTTAATTTGTACAACAACACCATGATCTGTACAAATAGTGACGCTATGGGTCATATTATCCAACAAGTTTTTCAGAAAGATCTACCACTTAGACGTAGTATGAGGGTTGTACGACAACTCAATCGCTATCTAGGAGTTGGAGAGGCACAAGTTGTCACTTCCACTGATGAGGTAGATGATCCATTGACCTGTCGTAGTGCAATGGATGATACTAATAAAGAGGAATGGCTCAAGGTCATGAACCTCGAGATGGAGTCTATGTACTCCAACTCAGTCTGGGAACTTGTAGACCAACCTGATAGGATAAAACCCTTAGTGTGGGATCTCGTATGCCCGGTTGGACATATTTCATGCCTAACCAAGCATACATCGTCCAGGACTACAAGATAAATGTGGTAAAGGGTGCCTTCAGGCATTTCCCGCAAAGGGGGTGACCCTTAATCCAACGCAAGTAGTCATGAAAGTGGCAAATGACGATAGAAGAAATGAATGACGAAACAATGAAAGAAAAGTAAATAGCAGAATAAAAGAAAAGAGATGCGACCAAGAGACTTGGCCGACATCTATATAAGACCTCGTATGCCCGGTTGGATATATTTCACGTCTAACCAAGCATGCATCATCCAGGACTACAAGATAAATGTGGTAAAGGGTGCCTTCAGGCATTTCCCACAAAGGGGGTGACCTTTAATCCAATGGAAGTAGTCATGAAAGTAGCAAATAACGATAAATAAATAAATAACAGAACAACAGGTGAAAAGTGAATAATGGAATAAAGGAAAAGAGTTGGACGTATTTCACGTCTAACTAAGCATGTATCGTCCAGGACTAAAAGATAGATGTTGTAAAATGTGCCTTCAGGCATTTCCCAAGTGGTACGTGGAGTTGTATCCCAAGTACAGACCACACTACCGTCCATTCGGATTCGGCTACGGAATTTATGTCTGGGTTTCCATCTGATATACCAAAAGGGGTGACCTTTAATCCAATGTAAAAAGCCATGCAAGTGGATGCGAAATGATAACCGAACATGAACAACAGTAAAAGCGAGACGAATACTAACGATGAATAAATAACTAACGGAAAGTAAATAGCGGAATAATAACTAAAGAGAAACACAGACAGTAAATGAACATAAAAAAATAAATAACAAGAATATTAAAGAAATCAAATGTAACCAAGGGACTTGGCCGTTAGTGTTGGATCTTGCATGCTCGGTTGGATGTATTCCACGTCCAACCAAGCATGCCCTGTCCGGGATAACAAAACGAATATTACAGAGAGGGCCCTCAGGTCATACCTTTTAAGTCACTACTTGGAAGTACGTTGTGACGTCGCCGGAAGGGTTAATGCTCCGCGGTTTTTCTGGTTCACTAGTTCAACACTTTTGTTCACTATTTCACTATTTTGAGATGTTGTTTTCTCTGTTTTTACTGCTTTTTTTATTGTTTCCTTCACTATTTTGGACTGTTTTTTGGATCATTTTTGGGACTATTTTTGTCTCGGTTTTGGGGCTATTTTTCAGGACTGTTTTGGGTGTTTTTAGGGATTGTTTTGTGTCGTTTAGAGGGCTGTGTTTGTGAGTAGTCTCGGCTTTTGTTGTTTACGTGTGTTCGGCGGGCAGGTTGTTCTTGTTTTGAACGTGAATATGGGGATTTATTTGTGTTGGTCAGGGGGACAGTTTCTTATGTTTTGTTTATTTGTGTTTATGTCGGTTGGTGGGGATTGTGTGTTGTTTATTCGGTACTAAAGGCTGGTTCACGTTGAGGGCTGCTTGTGTTGCTGAGTGTGTGAGTGTTGACAATATGTGTGTGTGGCTTGTATTTGGTGAGCAAGGTGTGTGGTCTGTGCCGAGAGAGCTATTAGGGTTGTTGAGTGATTGTTGGTGGCTTTAGGGTTGTGGGCTATTTTGTTTAGTTGGTGGAGGGTGTATTGTGATTGCCGAGTGTCTTTGTGTTTGAATGTTGTGTGGTTTTGAGGGGGTTATTATTGCTTTGGTCAGGCCGAGATAGATTATCTCATAGGGTTTATATTTTTATTTGTTTTTTATATAGAGAGATGGAAGAGAGAGGAGGCGTGAGTCTAGAGAGAAGAAGAAGAAAGAGGGTGTCGTGAGAGTCAGGGAAAGAAGAGCCAGCCTAGGGTTTGGAATATGTTATCTTTTTATAATGGTGTGCTAGGGTTTCTCTTTTGTTCTTGGCTAGGGTTTTCATCTCATTCTTTTGTGTGTGTGCCGCCCACCTCCTCAAATATGCCTTGATTTCCTTTCCAAATTTGGAGGATCCAATCTTGGCTAATTTGGAAGGGGATTTGGAGGGATTTGGCATATGTTACATGTGATTAAATTATCTTGGATTGGGCTCGGGCGTGTGGCCCTAAAAGGGTTGCATTGGTTGCATGGGTTTTGGATGGGTGTGTATGGGTATGTGGGCTTTCATTGGTTGCGGGGGTTTTGGGCCGTGGCTAATATTTAAAACAGAGATGGACTAAGCGAACCTGAGGCCAAACAAGTGAGTTAAATTTGATGAGGTATTAATTTTTGAATATTCCCTTCCGACGTCCGTTTCCCGCGACTTCCGCAACTTATCGGGTAGTGCCTCCATACGAGGCTCATCATTAGGCTTTATGCAAAAATACAGTGCCTACAGTCGCCCCCACTTTGATAGGACTTGTGCAGTGTGCGATAGTGATAATCTTATCAAAGTCATGCATGCATTTTCACTTACTTGGCTCGCCAGCTGTCGCCGAACTTACCTGTTGTTTTGAGATGCTTCGAACTAAGTTGATATGGTGGTGAGGTGTTTCGACCCATGGTTCATTCCCGAACCGTTACTTGAGAGATGGGTGGTTCATTCACGAACCGTTACTTGAGAGGTGGTTCATTCCCGAACCGTTACTTGAGAGATTGGTGGTTCATTCCCGAACCGTTACTTGAGAGGTGGCTCATTCTCGATCCGTTACTTGAGAGGTGGTTCATTCTCGAACCGTTACTTGTATGAGATACTTCGATCTCCGGGATTCATTCCCAAACTGAGTTGATAATGTGGGCCTCGACCCCGGGATTCATTCCCAAAACTGCTGATAATGTGGGCCTCGACCCTGGGATTCATTCCCAAAACTGCTGATAATGTGGGCCTCGAACCTGAGATTCATTCCCAAAACTATTGATAATGTGGGCCTCGACCCTAGGATTCATTCCCAAAACTGCTGATAGCATGGGCCTCGACCCTGGGATTCATTCCCAAAACTACTGATAGCATGGGCCTCGACCCTGGGATTCATTCCCAAAACTGCTGATAGCGTGGGCCTCGACCCTGGGATTCATTCCCAAAACTGTTGATAGTGTGGGCCTCGACCCTGAGATTCATTCCCAAAACTGCTGATAATGTGGGTGGTGAGGCACTTCGCCCCCAGCTTGTCCTCATTCCCGAGGTTGTTCTCCATTCCCAAAGTTCTTCGTCACTTTTTCTTTTACTTCAAAGCCTGCGAACACAAAACAAAAATCGTATGTATATGAGGTGTATGTATGTATGCATGGATGCATTTCCTATTCCAATGGGTTACGCCTTCCTTGTTGACCGGTGCGTAATCACACGCGTATAACGCAAGCGCACGTATCGTTCAAGTAGTATAAAAAGTATCGATCCCACGAGGACTTAAAACCTTTTGTTATCAATTTATGAAGTTAAATGTTTACAAGTATCTAATGGATTGATTGTTTGATTATGTGGTGACTTTAAAATTAAAACAAGTAAATAAAATTGCTTGAAAGTAGATTGAAGAAAATTCAAATTATAAAACTATCCAGGGTTGTGAATCCTTCCAATATCTTTTTAAAAGATGAAGTGGTTATTTTACATTTGTGTAATATATTGGTTTATTCTGGAACATGAAATTATGTAAAAGCCTATTCCGATGGTCAAATAAAAATACCTAGTATAACCCAATTAATCATATTCTTATGTTAACCAAGTTATCTGAATTTATTAAGATTAAGTTCCAATTATGGCTACCCTCGCCCGACAGGTATATTCCTATCCTGTAAGGAAATCTATTAAAGGGTTATCTATCCTCAAGGAAGATCGTGGGCTATTAAGTCTAAGGTCTTAAACCTAAAATCTCTTTTCCAAGTTCATTTTAAGTTTACCAGTTCAATTTTATTAATGGCCAGTTAGTAAAAAGCATTAGGATTAAGGCTCAATAAATAAACCTTTATATTACCCAAACTGTAATTTAACCCATTATAAACCGGTGATATTGGATTTCATCACAACCCCAGATAACTGGCTTAGTTACGACACATATTTACGGGTAGTAAAAACTTAAATAAAATAAAATACTTAAAGTAAAATACTGAAAATTAAATGCTGAAAAGTAAATGCTGAAAGTAAATTACTGAAAAGTAAATGCTGAAAGTAAATTGCTGAAAAGTAAATTGCTGAAAGTAAATTGCTGAAAAGTAAATAAAGTAAAAGTACAATAAAAGAAAATGCTGAGGTAAAAGAATCCACTTTTATTACTTCTATTTTAGATATCTCCCTTAATATAATATATTAACTTTGCATGATAATTACCAACCAGCCATATAGGCGGTATCCAGATTAAGTCAAATTAATAATTAATTACCAACCGACCAATCAGGCGGTATCCAGTTTAGTCAGGTTAAAACCAATTTAAATAATTACCAACCGACCAATATGGCGGTATCCTCGTTAAGTCAGGTTTTAACTAGTTTATATATTATAATTAAGGGAGATTAATCTAAATATTAGTAATAAAAGTCTTACCTTTTACCACAGCAAATGGGAATTACCTTCTTATTACTGAAAAGTGAAAACTGAAAATTAAAGAAATAAAAGTATTGTGCGTAAAAGTAAATTACGGAAAGTAAAAACTAAAAGTAAAGAAAAGAAAGTACGAAAGCGGAAATTAATTACTGAAAGCTGTAAATAAACAAACAAGATACAATCTTCTTAGTATTCTTAAGGAATTCTTTAGAAGAAAGTATGAATTTACAAATGAAATGGCTTGGTATTTATAGGCAAAATTTTGCCTCCATCAAATCATCCACCAAATCCATTATTAATTGCTCCATTAATTGCTCCACCAAATCCATCATTAATTGCTCCACTAATTTCTTATCCTGTTTGGTGGTGATTTGATAATTTTTATTATTTATTTATTAATTTATTTTTTGCTTTGAAAATGATTGAAAATGACTTTAATAATTACACAAAACACACTTCTGGATGGTTAATCAATTTCGGGTATGAAATCTTCAGAATTCGAAATTATTTTGTCTTTCAAAGTTGTAGCTCTTTTAGTCTTCTTTAATCAGGAACTTGAATCAGCTCAATCTGATATTGGAGTAAACAGTTATGCCCAAAATACGACAGATGCGCAAAACTAGAATTTCCAAAACTGCACTTCGTTAAAACGCCATTTCAAGTTTCCAATCTCCAAAATTAATATGTCAAGTCCAATTTTTGCCCTTATTTGACCCACATTTCGTTCTAAATGATTTCATTGTGTCCCAATATTATTTTATCTGCAAAATAAACTAAAACACATCAAAATGTTCAACAAACCCGAGAAACTAAACAAAATATTAAGTAAAATGGGCGGTAAATATTGATATATTTTCCGCTCATCACTTGTGTTCTTTGGTGCCCTTCGCCTATAAATATCTTTGGTCGCCCACTGGGTCTGCTTACAATTTCCTTTTGTCCATTCTATTCCCCTCCTCATTTGCAATTGAAATTCCCTCGGGGATTTCACTGTTAGACA